>OZ010612.1:65149220-65394220 GCA_963932145.1 Acanthosepion lycidas
CGTTAAACAAAAATTGCAAAAGCTATCATAAATATGAACGTAGTTCTTTAATTTAAGAAGTAAGGGGGTACAAATGTAATATTTGAACAGCGTCAATTTGATATATATGTATGACACCCTGAATTTGATACCTAAAATGTATATGTACACAAAGACAGACACATATATATGTGTGTGTGTCTGTGTGCATATATATATATATATATATATATATATATATATATATATATATATATATATTTCTATCTATCTATATATCTATTTAATTCTTTCTTTGTATCTTTTACAAAACAACACTTTCGGCGTATGAATCACTCATTGGAATGAGTTTGACCATAATTTCAATTGCTAAAGGTTACTGATAAAATTCAGCTGTCCTTATAACTATGCACCACACACACGCATATATATATATATATATATATATATATATATATATATATATATATATATATATATATATATATATATATATATATATATATATATATATATATATATATATATATATATATATATATATATGTGTGTGTGTGTGCGTGTGTGTGTTTATGGGCACATGGCTTAAACTTTCGCTTTCTGATCATGAGACCCGAGTTCGAATGTCATTATGGTCGACTTCCTGATGTTATCGGATTGGGTCCCAGCATGTGATCCCTTTGAAAAATAAGCCATGTGAGTGAAATTGAGTAGACAGAACTCTTGGGGGGGCCGTCGATATCCGTGCTAGCACGAAACTACAAATCACCGTGGCCGAGGGCTTGAGCGTGCTATTTTTTTTTTTTAAATTGTTGATCACGCTAGATAAAGCACCCTCGCCCAGAAATTGTAACTAAGGTCTGCTCAGCATAGTTGCAGTATAAACCGCAGGTGGGCTCTGTGGGTGTTGAGTAAAATGTACCTGAGTGAGAGTCTACAATAGGAATTGGCTACCCGCCTTAGTTGACGGGTATCCTCGAATACAAGTGGCCAGCTATTAGGTTGGTGCAAAAATAATGACGTGATAATATCGTTTTTTGACGTATTTTTTAACGTCAAAAAACGAAATTATTACGTCATTATTTGTGCAACAACCTAATATTATTTTATCATATATATATGTGTGTGTGTGTTAATATTGTTATTAATGTTAACAAATTATGTCAAATGATTTTACTGATCGACTTTTATAGATCACGGATAATCCATTGATCTTTATTTCATTCAGACTTCGCTTTCTTTCTTTTTTTTTTTCTTTCCATTCTTTCGCTCCTTTTTTTTTTGCTTTATCTTTCTCCCCCCTCTCTCTAACACTCTGCACATCCATATTCCATTAGTCGTTCTCGATTTCAATTCTTCTTTCCTTTTCTTTCTTTCTTTCTTTCTTTCTTTCTTTCTGTTCCCCACGTTTTTCCGTGAGTCTTAAGTCTTTCACTCTTTATTTATTTATTTATTTCCTTGCAACTTCCTGTATTACACTTTTTTTCTTTTTGTATTCTATGATTTGTTTGTTAAATTCCGTCATACACAAGACTTTGTTTCGTTTCTACTTCCTACGTTTTCTTTCTTTTATTCTTTCTTTCTTTCAATATGTTTCTTTTTGCACATTCTATATTTCACCAGTCTTTCTTTCTGTCTTCTTTTTCCTTCCTTTCTTTCTTGTCTTTTTCTTTCTTTCTTTCTTTCTTTATTTATTTATTTCAATATTTCTCTCTCTCTCTCTCTGCACATTCTATATTCCACAAGTCTTTCTCTCTTCCTTCCTTTCTTTCTTTCTTTCTTTCTTTCTTCATTCTTTCCTTCTTTTTTCAATATCACTCTCTCTGTACAGTCTATATTCCACTAATCTTTCCTTCTTCTTTTCTTCTCTTTCTTTCTTTCTTTTTTCTTCCTTTCTTTCTTTCTTTCTTTCTGCATTCTTTACTTCCTTCTTTTTTCAATATAGCTCTCTCTGTACAGTCTATATTCCAGTAATCTTTCCTTCTTCTTTTCTTCTCTTTCTTTCTTTCTTTTTTCTTCCTTTCTTTCTTTCTTTCTGCATTCTTTACTTCCTTCTTTTTTCAATATAGCTCTCTCTGTACAGTCTATATTCCACTAATCTTTCTTTCTTCTATTCTTCTCTTTCTTTCTTTCTTTTTTCTTCCTTCCTTTCTTTCTTTCTTCATTCCTTCCTTCCTTCCTTTTTCAATATAGCTCTCTCTGTACAGTCTATATCCCACTAATCTTTCTTTCTTCTATTCTTCTCTTTCTTTCTTTCTTTTTTCTTTTTTATTTCTTTCTTTCTTCCAATATATTTCTCTCTGCACATTCTGTATTCCACTAATCTTTCTCTCTTCTATTCTTCTCTTTCTTTCTTTCTTTCTTTCTTTCTTTATTTATTTATTTCTCTCTCTGCACATTCTATACTCCAATTGTCTTGTTTTTTCTTTCTGTCTGCCTTTCATTCTATTCTAAATTTCTCTATTCAACGTTATTTTATTTGCTCAACAATCTCTATTCTGTCTTTCTTTTAGTTTCCTTCTGTCTGTTTTTAATGCCTCTCTTCTTCTAAGTCTTTTCCTCTCTTCTCTTTTTTTTCTCGCTATTATTCATTTTTAATAGACATTTTCTATCTCCTTCGCAGAGGTCGTGAGTTTGTGTCTCATTGGAAACTTATCATCTCTCCGATTCGGGCTACTTGCACGCTGCTCTAGACTGACGGCCGGGGAAGTTGCAATGAAAAACAAAAATAATAAATAAAAGCAGCTCAGTAAAATACAACACAATAATTATGCCCAATTCTTCATCTAAAATAAATAAATATATTGTTTTTTTTTTTTGCTTTTTCTTTTTTCTGTTTGTAGTCCTCTTTATTCATTCGTTCTCATCTCCTTTTTTCTTTTTATCCTTACTTTTTTCTGTTTTATATTCTTTGTATCTTTTTTTTTTCTTTCCTCTTTCCTAATTCATTCTTTTCCTCCTCACTTCAATTCCTCTTTTTTTCTCTTATATCTTTCCCTTCGCTTTTTAATGTCTTCTCTCCTTCACCTCATTTACTTTTCGTTCCTTCTTTCGTTTTTTTTATTCCGCGCTATAATTCCCTGTCTTTTGTAGCTCTTCTCTTTTTATTTTTCTTTCTTTTCCTAATGTCTTGTTTCTTTTTATTTGTTTTATTTCTCTCTCTCTCTCTCTCTCTCTCTCTCTTCATTTTTCATTTTTCGCTCATATTTTGGTCTTTGTTACTTTTTCCGTCTCTCCTAATATTCGTTTTTTTTTCTTATTTTCTTTTAGTTTTCTAATTTTCCTTCACATTTTAATTCAATTTTCTTTTTTTCTGCCTCTGTTTCTTACTTTCTTTCTTCCTTTTTTTCTTTCTTATACGTTTCTTTCTTTTCCCTTCGGTTTGTTTTCCGATTTCGCCCTCTCTCTCTCTCTCTCTCTCTCTCTCTCTCTCTCTCTCTCTCTCTCTCTTTGTTTGATTCTTTATTTTTTTTTACCACATTGTTTACTTTTTTTTTGTTTTGGTGTTTTTTTCCTTTCATAAACCTTTGTGTTTCGTTTTTAGACCTTAGTGTTTCCTTTCTTTTTGTGTTTCTTTCATGATTTAACTTTCGTAATTATTAGTTTCTTTCATTTACTTGAGTTTTACTTTTCTTTCTTTTAAGTTTTTTTTTATCATATTTCCTTCAGTTATTCCTTTCTTTCATTCTTTCTTTCTTTTTTCATTCAGGGTTTCTTTTTTCTTTGTTCCTTTATTTAATTTACCTTATCCTTACTATTCTTTCTTTTTTTTCCTTTCATTCTTTCTTTGCTCTTTGGGTTTTTTTTCTTTATTTTTTTTTTCCTTATTTTTTTTTTTCTTGTTCTTATTTTTCTTTCTTTCTTTCTTTTTGCCCTGGTTGCGTCTTTCTTTTTTTTCTTTCGCTCTCTTTCTTCCTTTATTTCTTTCTTTGCTCTTTTTGGGGTTTTTTTCTTTGTTTTTTCTTGTTCTTATTTTTCTTTCTTTCTTTCTTTTTTGCCCTGGTTGCGTCTTTCTTTTTTTTCTTTCGCTCTCTTTCTTCCTTTATTTCTTTCTTTGCTCTTTTTGGGTTTTTTTTCTTTGTTTTTTCTTGTTCTTATTTTTCTTTCTTTCTTTCTTTTTTGCCCTGGTTGCGTCTTTCTTTTTTTCTTTCACTCTCTTTCTTCCTTTATTTCTTTCTTTGCTCTTTTTGGGGGTTTTTTCTTTGTTTTTTCTTGTTCTTATTTTTCTTTCTTTCTTTCTTTTTTGCCCTGGTTGCGTCTTTCATTTTTTTCTTTCGGTCTCTTTCTTTCTTTCTTTATTTCTTTGTCTTTTTGGTTTTTTTTTCTTTGTTTTTTCTTGTTCTTATTTTTCTTTCTTTCTTTCTTTTTTGCCCTGGTTGCGTCTTTCATTTTTTTCTTTCGGTCTCTTTCTTTCTTTCTTTCTTTCTTTATTTCTTTGTCTTTTTGTTTTTTTTCTTTGTTTTTTCTTGTTCTTATTTTTCTTTCTTTCTTTCTTTCTTTCTTTCTTTCTTTGCCCTGGTTACTACTTTCTTTTTTCTTCGCTTACTTTGTTTGTTTGTTTCTTTGTTTGCTCTTTTTGGGTTTTTTCTTTGTTTTTTGTTGTTCTTATTTTTCTTTCTTTCTTTCTTTTTTGCCCTGGTTGCTTCTCTCTTTTTTCTTCGCTTACTTTATTTCTTTCCTTCTTTCTTTCTTTCTTTCTTTCTTTCTTTGTCCTGGTTGCTTCTTTTTTCTTTGTTTTTATTTCTTCTTCTTTCTTTCTTTCTTTCTTTCTTTCTTTCTTTGCTTTTTGAGTATCTTTTTCTTTCCTTCTTTTTCCTGTTCTTATTCTTCTTTCTTTCTTTCTTTCTTTCTTTCTTTGCCCTGGTTGTTTCTTTTATTTTTCTTTCTCTCTTTCTTTCTTTCTTATCTTCTCACTTTCTTCTAATCTCGAGATTATTTTATTCCTTGATATATTGTGTATTTATTTGTTTACGTATTTGGCTTCTGTCCTATTCTCTTTCGATTTACTGATAAGTCGATTTCTTTCAACATCCCAATTCTCCTTACTAAATAGATTTTATCATATTTACGTCGTCCGTGAATATCTGCTGTCAAAAACGATTCTCATGTTCCATATGTTTGCCTGTAATCTTTTAATAGACACATGTATCAACTTATGGATCTGAGTGCGAAATTAATTCAAAATCTCCCACTTCCTATACATATATATTAGATTTATCTCTTTCTCCCATAGTCAGCCATTTTATATCTCAGCCTCGTTTGAACTAACCCCAGCTGCAGTTTCCATCGCCAGCAACACACACACACGCATATAAACCCCACTCTTCCCGTACAGGTCTCCTACTAGTCCGCGTTGATCGACGTGCAACCGCTCAGTTAGGGCCCAATAGTTCCGATATCTCAATATTCGCAGGGTTTTGGATAGGAGATTTATAGAGCTTCCAAACTGGTTCAGAAATCGGTGCCAGTATAAGTTTCCAATCGCCCAGTCTTCAAGTATTGTGATTCTTACTGACGAAGAAAGTTTTCTTTCTTCTTTTAGCCAGTAAGCCGTAGTAAGCTTCTTGTTGACAACTGCGCTTACTTGAAATAAAGTCAAGCCGTCACTGAAGAAATGATATTTAATGAAGGTGAATAAAATAATTTACAATTGAATATATATGGCAAATATTAGCTCAAAAAGATCAGTAGGCGGAAACATGGACTCTGGATTAATGTATTCAGAAAGGTTCAGTGAGAAATTCAAGTGAATAATGGATCCTTTCCGTGTGCGGGTGTACCCATGCGTGTGTGTCTGACGACCCGTCTTCATGGCGTCCCATCTCATCTCAGCCTATATCCTCAAAATCGATCTGAATTTATAATTATTTCCCTGACCACATATCAAACTGTTCACACGCCAAAATAACTCAATTTCCCATTGTTTAAAGTATGGTTTATAAATCATATGTTTTGATTTTACACCATGTCATTCACGGCTATTGTTCCAAAACTCAAAACATATTTGGCTGACCTATCCGTCAGAAACGAAATCAAAACATATGCACTGATCTGCCCAGTTCGAGGTCACAGCTTACCTCTCAGCAAATAACACACACCAAACGATTCCAAATCGTCACCTTTAAATTTAAATGTACATTAACTGACAGTAAAAAGTTACCTTGTAATACACACACACACACACATATATATATATATATATATATATATATATATATATATATATATATATATATATATATATATATGTTTTAATTCTTAAGTTAATGATTGAGTGAGATTATGGTGATTTCTACGACAATGAAATATTTAGAGAATTTCCCCTATCGCATCGTTAAATATTTGAGTTTAACTTTGCAATAACAATCATATATATGAATGCTAGTCGTTATTTTAAGAAGTAAGGGGGCACAAATAAAAAAGGTTTGAAATTGACAATTTAAAAAAGAATTCAATAAAACAGCCGTAAAACCCTTTTATTTTCCTTTCTTACTTTCTTTTTCTATTCTTTATCTCACTAAAGTCAAGTAGTGTTTGTTCCTCTCTTTTCATTGAAACGGAATAGTGAATTATTTATGGGGACGTAACCGCTTTAAGAGGTAACAAAGACAGGGACAAGTACAATTATAATAGGGATATCCTCTCCTCCTTCTTGCCGAGCTTTGCAACACTGTTCTCTTGGTAAATCTGACCACTCTGTGGTAGCTATTGATATTTCGTTCTAATCATCTATTAAACAGGAACCCCTACCTATAACACTTCTTTCAGTTACCAGAATGCTGACTGGAACTCACTCCGTGATTTTCTTCGTGACGCTCCTTTGGAAATTTCGCCACTAAGGTTTTTTCTTGGGACAAAGCCGGAATAGATATTTTCATCCCTTCTCGGAAATATCAAATAAATGTAAATGAGTCCTCGAAAGAGCAAAGTCCCTTTTTTGCCAAGAGCCCTGCATAGCCTCTAAAAACTTTGACTCTTAATTATTACTGGCGGCTGTGTAATAGAGGGTTAAATATGTATAAGTCGTTATTCCTCCCCTCTTCAATCAGTTCTAGTTATCATTCTATGTTGATATAGCTGAATGCTTTGCCCTTAAACCCTACTCTTGACTGACCTGGATTACCCGTGTCTTTCATCTCATCTAGAACTGAAACTCTGTTGAGTGATATGCATATAAGTCCCTTCCATGTTTCTGCTATCATCTCTAACTTAGATGCCCACAAAAGGATGTGGACCTGATGGCATTGCTGTAATCGTTATTAAAAAGTGTGCCCCTCAACTGGCTACTTTTTTCTATAAACACTATAACAAATGTCTCGCTGCCTCCCGTTTTTTTGCTTCCTGGAAGTCATGATCTGTTGTTCCAGTTTTTAAGAATTCTGGTGAGCCGTCAAACTCTTCCAACTGTTACATTCAACTTTTTTTGTGTGTGTGGGACTCTTGGAGGTCTTAAAGAATGCTGAATTGGTTCACCGTTTCTTATTGTAGGGTCTTTTGTCTAGACAAGCAATATGACTTTTGTTACTCCAGGTCAACTGCCGATGTACTATTGGTAATTGCAGACAGAGTCTATCATGCTCTAAATAAAAACGGTGAAACCCGGGGGTGTATCAGTAAGCATCTCGAAAGCCTTTGGTATTCAGATCTTCTCGACAAGCTGAAAAATTACGGAGTCTCCGGACACTTATTTAAACTGATCCAATCCTTTCTTTCGTCGATATGAAAATCATCATTTACGGCCACTCCTCTAGATCTTTTCGTACTAATGCGGCTGTCCCTCAGGACTCCATCCTTGATCCTACAATCCTAATTTTCCTTAATGACCTTCTCGATGACATCAGCTCTCAATTTGGTATCTACGCTGATGACACAACCATTTACTATTACCTCGATACTACGACTTATCAGTTCGAGAAAGTCCAAATTGCAGCCGAAGTCTATAACAGCCTAAGGTACGTCGTTAATGCCTTGGGAATTTTAACGCCTCCAAAAATAAACTTCTCTCCATTGATCATCTGAAAGACCCCTCGCTGTCTTCATCCAGCATGGCTGATGCTAACCGCCAGGAAAGTAATTCGTTGCACTCTCTCATGCTCACATTCTCAGCTGACAAGAAGTTAAAAGAATATATTGAATCCCTTGTTAGGTCAGCTGCAAAGAAAAATCGATTCACTGCGTCGGACGAGACATTTTTTTTTTCCAGAATCTAACTTGCATATCTACATGTCGGCCATTTCGTCCATGCTTAGAATATTGCCGTGAGATATGGTCTGGTGTTCCTGTCATATATCTAGAGACATTTAATAAAATACAAAGAAGAATCAGGTAGAGCTTTTAAATTTAAGAGATGTACTAGACTAGCGTCGATATCTCATCAATTTACGGTTGAGTTTGCTAGATGTAGCCGTATATTCCTTTAAATGCAATATCAATCGCCATTTTCTTTCCTCCTGATTACTCTCTTCTCTTTCTGCTCATCATTATATATATATATATATATATATATATATATTATGAAATGGACAAAGTCAGAGAATTATTTCGAGACATTTTTTTATGTTTATACGTTCTTTTTATAGATACAGATATTTAAATAAATGCTCTGTTTATAATAAACAGTATTAACGACATTTACCGGCCTGAATGTCCGAGAAATTTTCATTGAAAATATGCGTACTCCAACAGGAATCGAACCTGTATCCTATATGGAACCGTCATATAGTCTAACGTGTTTTACCGATTGGGCCACAGAGGAACGTTTCGGTTAGCAAGGTCGATTTTACTGTTTTTATACTCCAATTATCCGTGTTTTCTCTCATACATATATTATATCTGTTCGATGCGGATCCAAATGCAAACAAATGACGTCACACATTATGAAATGGACAAAGTCCGACAATTATTTGAGACATTTTTATGTTTATACGTTATTTTTATAGATAAAATCACGGAGAATCATTCTACTTCCCACGTTACCGCAGACCCAATACGGAGGACTACCTCAAGTGCCTTGAGGATATAGTGCTTACTTGGGTCAAAAGGCTGGCTTCTGGAAGAATCTACGTCTGGCAACAGGACTCTGCACCACGCCACCCAAGCAGAGGAACTAAGTCATGGCTGCCAGACAATGTCTGCGATCACATCATCCCTTACATCTGACCACCTAACTTTCCAGACTGTAACCCACTTCATTGTTATTTGTGGAGCACACTTGAGCGAGACAGACCAACCAAACTGTCGAAAGAGTTAAATGCAAAAGCATTTCTACTCCAGAAGATTCTTCTCTCGCACTTCCCGAGAGTGGAACTCCCTTCCTCTTACTTGCTTTGCTGATAGCTATAAATTTCAAAACTTTAAATTTAAAATCAATCGACATCTTATCAGGCGTTGATCCCAGTCCTTAATTTTATCATTTCCTCAATGCCCTCCCATAATCAGTTTTTTTTTTCCTTTACTTTCATTCTCAGTAGCCCCTTACGTACTAGTGGCGCTCCCGCCTTGCTTGAGGTTTAAATGCTTATACATACATATATATATATATATATATATAGTTTATGAAAAACTTGGTAATCCGTATGGGTAGACCCAAGAAGGATAAAATCCAGAGAGCTCAATGTAAATCCAGAGCAAATAATTTAAACAAAAACAGACCACTCTATGGTTCCATGTAATAAATTATTTCACCACAACCCTTTTAAAGGACTGCGGATCATCAGACTTTACATCCAAAGGTTGAAACAATATATATATATATATATATATATATATATATATATATATATATATGTAAGCAAATATATGGATATAGATCCGACAGTATAAAGAACAATATACGGAAAAAACAAACAAAAATGCTTATATGCAATTATGCTGTTTTAATGTTAATATAATGTCAACGTCGGACGTTTCGGTCTAGTAAACAATCTTCAGGACATATGCATAATTGCATATAAGAATTTTTGTTTGTTTTTTCCGTATATTTTTCTTCATATATATATATATATATATATATATATATATATGTGTGTGTGTGTGTGTGTTTGTGTTCGTGTGTGGTGTGTCGTTCCAGATGTTGTTAGACGTTCGTTTTCTGATTATGAAACCCGACTTCAACTGTTGTCATGGTCGATTTCTCAGTTATCGATCAAGAAAGCAGGATATGGCACAAGGCTGATTTTTATGTGGGTTGATCCGAGTCCGTAGGCTCGGGCAAAAATTTCTCGCAGACCCTGCATACACGAGGTCTGCTTTGTCAACCTCTCCATACGAGGCTATGCGGAAGGTCAGCGTCTCGTCTGGGTTCCTCTCTTCTCCAAGGCAGAGACTTCGACGTCTTGAGTCTTGCTGAAAAACAAGCCCTGCTGATCAGGAAAGCTCATCAGAATAATTGCCCCAGATATATCTATAGAAACAGACATAAAAGCAATGTAAAGATGATGGAAATACGACTGAAGGCGAGATGCCAGATCTCGACTGATAATATTGCTCTTTCTATATATTAGGAGCACTAGACCAGATGTAGCTGCAATATTCAATGCAGGTACATATAAACGTAAAAGATGGATCCCGCCTATCCCCACACCCGCTAAAAATATGTGCGTTTAATGCTTTTGTTTAAAAAATGTATGAGTTGCCTGCCCTTGACTCTTATTATTTATATGTAACAGTTTGTTTTATTTTAGTCAAGATATTTCAAGGCTTACACGATCAGGGTTCGAGATACCAACCAGGAGAACGCGGCCAATGAATTCTCGTTATAAAAGAAAGGCTTATAGATGAGGAGAAATAATAATACACTTTAATCCTAGCCCTGATGGACAGGGTTAACGTAAATCATAACTCGAAAAATACTAGCTGCTCGACCAATGATTGTCAAGCAGTTCTTAATAAGGAAACGACTATAGAGATTCTTGATTAAATTCAAAGAAGGGTCTTTAATGTAATTGATCCTTATCAGCCATCTTGACCTCAATTATGTCCTCGTCGACATGACGTAGCTTCCCTACGAATATTTTCTTGATAACTGTTCTGATGAGCTTTTTTTCCTGGGTATCTTCACATGAATTTAACTGTGCTACGAGATTAGTAGATAGGTCTTACTGTTTTACTGTTGAACTAACTAGATACAACTGTTTTCTTTTTCTCGCACTTCTCACCTGTGGAACTCCCTTCGGATTCCTTGCTTCCCTAATAACTACAATCTTCAAAAATTTAAATGCAACGTAAATCACCGTCTTTTGTTTCCCTAAAACGTGTTCCTTTATTTCCTTTCTCCTCACTTCTCCTGACTAAAATCTTCTCATTTTCGTCCAATCTCTGTCACTGTATTGTAATGGCATTATTGCCTTACTTGGGTTGAAATGATTAAAATACAATTAGGATTAACGTACCGATAAATCTATATAAGTATATCCATTAATATGACTCATAATCAAACCATTGTTAAGAAAGATAATCCTCATGACATCAACTCGAGCCAGGAAAAATTCAAAAGTAAGCAGCTAGATCTACAGTTATCTTTGTGATCTTTTATTATATACACGGCATCGCGGCAATTTGAACGTACCACAAGCGATAATTTATGATTGTAATAACATCTTTCCCTGCAGTTTGTTTTTATTATCTTCGTTGACCCTTTACTGCTACTGATCACACGCACCTTCTGGGTACCTTTTCAGTGAGACACGTCCCAACACGACAATTTCTAACTACCTGTTGCCGCTTTTGTCAATATATCAAAACCGGCTGACGGCAGATACAAGATTTCCCATAATTCCACATAACGTTCAAAATACATTTCAGTTTCGTTTTTGCTCTCCAATCTTTATGTCTCGCTCTCTCTTTACCTTCCTCTCTCTCTCTCTCTCTCTCTCTCTCTCTCTCTCTCTCTCGCTCTCTCTCTCCCCTCTGTTATCGGAATCAATGAGTCGTTTTCCCAAGTGTGAGAGACATGATGCTCTGTGATACAGAACATTAAAATATAAATGGTGAAAGTCTATGGAAGATAAACACGCTCTCTTTCTTTCACTCTCTTTTTCTCTCTCTTTCTCTCTCTCATACACACACATATAGACACACACATAATCACATACGCACACATACACATATGTGTGTGTGTGCATGTGTGCGTACGTTAATATAATAGGAAAAGACAGTTAGATTAATTATTCGAAGTCCCTTAGTATTTTTATTTTATTTTTAAAAAATAGTAGAAATAGAACTTAAAATTATAATTATTTTTATTTTAAAATTTGATTCCATCGCGAGAGAGAAATTACTATTTTTTCAAAGTGAAACTCAAGTGTTAAAGTTTAATTTCAAAATTAAACGTAAGTCCTAGAGCATTGTTTCATTCCCAAGCGATATTAAGAATAACTATTATTAGTCTAAATATATATATAATATTAGCGGTCAGTATATATATATATATATATATATATATATATATATATATATATATATATATATTCCCAAGAGGATAGAATCCAGGTAGAATTCAATGTCCAGGCCAGAATAAGAATATAAAAGGCTTTTTGAATTGGATCGTAATTACGATTCCAATGTAATAAATTATAACCAAGGAATATTAGTGTTTGAACATTTTATATTATATATATATATATATATATATATATATATATATATATATATATATATATATATATATATATATATATGTACATATATATATATATATATATATATATATATATATATATAAAGGCAGAATGTGTGTGTGTGTGTGCGTGTGTGTGTGTGTGTGCGTGTGTGTGTGTGTGTGTAAAGAATGCACTGCCGCAATTTTCGACGGATTTTCACCAAAATTTACATGCACATGCTCCAAGTTAGCGGGAAGGCCAAGACCGACTTTGCATTTCCCAACTCTCATCGATAGTGAAAATAATCGATTTTTCATGCTTCTACGGCACTTTTCATGTAGTTTGCGGTCATTTTCTACTGGCCAGAGTGAGAGCTTATAACTGGCTGCCAAGAATAGGCAGGAAGATTCTATTGGCCAGCGTGAGAGCCAAGAGCTAACAGACACGACTGTTAACTAGCATGCTAGCATGGAAAAAAAATCGATAGCTGCATTCGTCACAAGTGGGGAAAATTTAAATCTCCATGGCACTTTACTCCAATTGGCTCATTCGCTTGCTGAAACTCAACGTTGATTCTGATTCCGCAGAACTCGGTTAGGTGTGAAAAAGTATTTGTTGTTAACATTCTTTTTTCATTCGGTTTTTCCAGTTACGAGTCATTTTTTAAGTCTTATCGTTTTATGTTCATTCTGTTTAGTTCGTTTTTGGTAACAGATTTAATGTTTAGTATAGAGCTTAGAAAAAAATTCGCAGTGTGAGATAGGCAAGAAGTATGGCATGTAGCAACACCAGCACGGCAAGGGCACTCATTTAAAGGCAAGGTAGGACAAAAATATTTTAAGTCAAGTGATAGCGATTGCTGTATGAGTCATACTATTTTTGAATCAAGCAAGGGCAACACCGGGCCATACTGCTTGTGTATGTTTATATATATATATATATATATATATATATATATATATATATATATATATATATATATATATTACAAAGAGAAAGAACAGATGGAGTTAAAATCCACAGTTATTAGCATATATTTCTTTAAATCGTGCTCAATACAAACGTAGAGGAAAATATTTTAATATTAAAATATTTTATTACAATAAAAACATTTTACATCACTACACAAATACTTTAATGTTTTGGAACGGTAATTGTTCTTTTTCGAGCGGTGGTAGATGGCATATCATTAGGCTTCCCCACTCCCAAGTTTTTTAACTTTCAAATGAGGTAACATGAATATTCGGGAAATCAAGTAAAATATGCGATCAGGTTTCGAACCTGCGTTCTCGTTTGTTGCAAAAACCGTGGTTATTATACCTATACTTTTTATGAACTATATTTGCAAACTTAATTCTTTATGAACTAAGATAAATCTTCCTACAAGCATAAGCGGTGTAACCTAACTTTTTTCACTCCCATATAAAACTCCGCCAATAAACGATACTGTCATTTAACAGAAATAAATGCCCACTGGACGCAAGTGTACATGAGGGAAGTCGATTCTGGGAGCGTGGTATTGCGCACAATATCAAAGCTGAGATTTAAGAGGATAAATAAGAACACAGGTTTATTATTAAGTATTAGGTTGGTGCAAAAATAATGACGTAATAATGTCGTTTTTTGACGTTATACGTCAAAAAACGACATTATTACGTCATTATTTTTGCACCAACCTAATATAATATTTATATTAAGTTTAGTTAAAAATTGCAGCGATGGAAATTCATTCCAGTGATCAGTGAAAGTCTTATAAGACTGGATTCTAAAATTTATTGAAGGTTTACAAAAGTTATATGGAAAAGATGCATGGCACGAGTACATATATTACTAAATCATTGTGTCATGAAATAAGACCTTCATTTACTTCAAAGAAAAGTTATACTGAACAAATTAGCTATATTATGTTATGTTATATTATACTATGCAAAAGTTTTAGTGCGATTTTCAATAAACAATGCAAATTTAAATATTTTGTCTTATAATTTGTGCCTACCAGTATTATGGTGTTATATACACTTTTATCTATTTTTTTTTTTATTAATTATGATCAAACAAATGATATAAAAATTCTTATTCTTTGAGTAGCCTTTTTGTAATCTTTTAGAATTTTCTTCCACAGTTTTTACTTATCGGATACAGTAAAAAAGATTGCATATTTTACTTGAGGTGATTCATAAATAGAATTCGGGTTTGAATATATATTCCATTTAATGTATCTAATACAAAAAATATCAAATTTATTTGGATTTATTCTTGATATAGTAAAACATTTTAGTCACTTTGTTATCAAAAACCTGAAGAAATTATGTATCGTTGTACATTTTTCATCTTTAAAACTAAATATTTAATAATTGGTTATTTATAAATGCAATTTTTTTGTGTCATTACTTAACACATCAAATCCCAACTGTTGCATTGAGTGCAATGTCGATTTTCTAAAAATAAGTGAAAAAATTAAGTTGTTTTAATGAAGATGTTCGATATCACTTTGATTTCGAACAAGGTCATAAATCAGCTCATTTTTGCTTTGGACAGAGATGAAATGACATTACTGACAGAATCGAGATTTAGTTTCTTTTCTTTTGTATTTTTTATATATTTTAGGTTTTCTTTTGTTATTGTCATAAATTTAGGCCGTTGTAAATATTTATTCATTATTTCTGCTGTTCTGCAAATGATCACGAAGAATAAGTCTTTCGTTTGCTTCTTTGTAAAGCTGGTCATTATGTGAAACTTTTGTCTAATGTTATTGAAATTTTCTTTCAGATTAGACACCCATTTCAGATTAAATGTCTTGTAGATACGAATAGGCATGTTCGATATCTCTTTGTTTCAAACAAGATCACAAAGCTTCCAAAGCTGGTCGAAGTCATTTGTGCAGTGTACGAAAAGTACATTGTGGGGTCTGTCTACCCGAATTTAAGGAGGAAAAATAAAATCCTAGCGTTGTGTCTTCAAATACAACACAATTTTTATACAACGTAAAGAAATTATCTTCGTAGAAAAAGAAGTCGATGAAGATAAGTATGACAGTAACATTCATACAGTCAAATACACGAATTTATATATTAACAATCTATGTTCTTTATTGTGGCTATGAAGAGACCATCACTTTGATTGTTCAAAGTTATTTGTCGCAAATGAGTCTGCAAAGTGTTTTTGTTACAAGTGAGAAAATCAAGTGTTTTTGGTACGCCAATATGTCTGTATGTGATTGAAGCATACGCTAATAAAACATGTGTAACTGTTGACGATTTTAAAATTAATACTCAAAAATTTTCTAAAAGCTATAAATGAAATTTTCCGTGTTATTACTTATCATATCAGACCCCAGCTTTCATACTGTGTTTAATGTTGATATTCTAAAAAATGTGAACAATCAACGCGCCCTATTGGCAGATATGTTGACCATCTCTGTTGCGTCGAATGTTTTCTTCATTTGTGAGGAAAATGTCCAGAATTCAGTGCTATATGGGAATTTGAATTGATATTACATAGTCGTTCATAATTATAATTGGCAACTCTACAAACCCTTTTTGCAATCGTCCTGGGTATGAGGATAAACTAAATCCGCGTCCTGGGTAAGAAGTTAATTTTTATAATTAAATTTACAAGTTTAGTTTCAGTTTTGAAACAAAGAAATTTCTATGTCGCGATGGAATCCTATTTTTTTTAAAAAGAAAATAATTAATATATATATATATATATATATATATATATATATATATATATATATATATATATATATATATATATATATCAAAAATAAGAAAAACTCAAAACCTCATTATTCACTTGTTTGTCTCCAGCCTTTCTTCCTTTTTTCTATCCTCTTTCCCCCCTGTATCCTTATGTTGTCTCTTCTCTTCACCTGCTGGATCTCTGTTCCCTGCTAAATGGATATATATATATATATATATATATATATATATATATATATATATATATATATATATATATATATGTGTGTGTGTGTGTGTGTGTGTGTATGTATTCATCAAATGTCGCTGAACAATACTAAAGACAAAAACTGTACAACACTCTCAAAGTATTTTGGCGATTAAAAAACAATTCTAAGAACCCAGCCCTTGGTTGTGACATAATAGCGCAACTTAAACCATACTATGGAAAAGGAGACAGATATAACTTGTGTTTGTTTGAGAAGCTTAGTATTTTAAAACACTTAAATAAACCTAACGTGCTGATCAGGAGAAGTGAGTTGACGAATTCTTATATATTGCAATCGTCCTAGGTATGACGGTAAACATATTGGGTAAGACGAAAAACTACACCCGCGTTTGAAATCGTTTTATAGCAAAAATCTGCAAAGAGAAGATATATCTGTATATTTTCTTCAGACGCTCTTTAAAAGTAAATGCTCAAAAATTAGTAAAAGCAACGAATCTATTTTTTCTGTCAGTGTTTATCACATCGATTCACAACTTTCACAGGGAGTGCAAAGTTGGTTTTCCAAAGAAAGTGAAAAATCAACCTGACCTAATGGACATGTCGGTCCACATATTTTCAACCAATTCCCACGCAGACAACTAGAATTAAAACACATATACACACATGAATTATACAAATACATATACACACATGAATTATACAAATACATATACACATATGAATTATACAAATACATATACACATTAATTATACAAATACATATACACACATTAATTATACAAATACATATACACACATGGGGACAATTATCCGAATAATGTAAATAGTGTACATAATACCTAATATCAGAAATATAGACAGATACTGAAAGGCCGAAACGTTATAATAAATATGGTGACAAAGATGAGGGCAATAGTCCGAATAATGTAAATAATATATATATATATATATATATATATATATATATATATATATATATATATATAATGAACTTTCACTGAACACCTATCCGCAAAATAACTGGATTACAGTTGGGGGAGTCCTTTGAAAAACCACCTACACATATCAGAAAAACTAACTTACATCAAGGACGTACAACATCGTTCTGTAGATGTTAAACATGGCTTGATGCATTCCTAACAGATTTCGTCGAAACCCAAACGCAAACAAATATTGAGATACACATATGTTTACTGTAATGACTTCCTGTAACTTAATGGTAAGGGTTTTAGCTTAATGGACCGAAAGGATTTTCTCAGATTAAACAGGAAATAAAGCTTCGATTCCTGTCGGGAGCAACATTTTCTTTGAAATGAAATATGGAGAACAGAAAATTCTGGTGTTTGTATATTTGTGTAGCTTGTTTTTCATTTGTTAAGTAAACCTCATGTGTTTTTTCTTGATGTGTAGCGTTTGTTTGTATAATTCATGTGTGTATATGTATTTGTATAAATAACCGGGTATTGAACACACTTTGGGACCTGTCACTGGATCTAACCAACGCCTTTATCCACTGTGCCATGTGTCCTTGAGGATATCTGTGTACATAATACCTCATCTCAGATATATATATATATATCTATATATATATATATATATATATATATATATATATATATATATATATATATATATATATGATCGACTCTCCCGTCGAGATTCGACGTATGAGGGTCAAGCAGATCAGTTTCCAGGAAACCGACAGCCCGACACCGACACATGAGATTTGATTATAGTGGTGAAGGCCTCGTGCATGACCATCCACACTTTTTAGAGGGACGAATACAGAGACCTGGTGCACCGAATGCCACAAGGTTCCCAAACGACACTCCGCAGATTTTGAATTCAGAGTTGTCCTTCTCCTAGATCAGTTGCCATCCAAGGCTATAGAACCCAGTCTGTCCTGCTATTTTACCCATAGCTGGAGAGAGAAGAAGAGGATTCATACCTTTCCCAAGGTATATATATATATATATATATATATATATATATATATATAATGTTTATAATATATAAATATACCATTTCTCTCTCTCTTTCTCTCTACATATATATATATATATATATATATATATATATATATACATATATATATATATATATATATATATATATATATATATATATCGGCTGTACAGTATAGTAGGGTTAATTGAGTACTGTCTGTGGAAAATGAGCACCATGACGTAATTCACTCGGCCAGAAATGTAGAAACGGCTTGACATTCGCACCGGAAGCTTAATATGAACATTTCAGTTTGTGTGTCAAACTGGTCTGATGATTCGGCATGTGTTGTATGAGTCTAATGGTGATTACGGATATACGACAGCTCGGAAAACTGAATCTGATCGTTCTGATAAAGAAATAACTCCCGAATTTGTTCCTGAAGCCCTCAGACTCAACAAGGTAGCTTACACCATGTGCCTTGAGGAAGTGGTTCTTCCCTGAGTCAAGAGCGTGATTACTGCAAGACGCGATGACTGGCATCAAAATTCCCCGCAAGCAGAGGAACACAGTCACGGCTGTCAGACAATTTATGCAACCAAACCAACCATTAAATCTGGCCACAGATATCCCCAGAATGCAACCTACTTCATTGTCATATATCGCACTTGATTCCGCCAACAAAAAATTCTTGACCAATAAAACTTCTTGTAAGTCCAAAGATGAACTGAAAGCAAAGATTATGGCAGCATTTACCAACTAAAACAAGGAGACAGTCCAGAAGAGTTGCAGAAGATTTTGCATTCGTTTTGAGGCCGTGGTTGAAGCCAATTGCGATTTTATTGTATAAATTTACTTGTTAATATTTCAAGATATTTTTTGACATTTTTGTGAATATATCTGTTTAAATGAGATGTTAGTGTTATTTTCATTTTTGCGTCATTTAGACGATAATTTATCCATCGCTCCATATATATATATATATAGTGTGTGTGCGATGGATAAATTGTTGCCTTAATGACGCAACAATAAAAATAATAGTGACATCTCATTTTGAAAGATATATTTATCAAAATTACACAAAAATATGGTGAAATTCTAAAGGTTAAAATTACTAACATAAAATCGCCATTGACTTCAAACCACGACCTCTAGACTACTTCGGAATCTTCTGCAACTCTTCCGAACGGTTTCCTTGTTTTAGTTGGTGAATGCTGCCATAATATTAGGTTGGTGCAAAAATAATGACGTAATAATGTCGTTTTTTGACGTATTTTTAACGTCAAAAAACGACATTATTACGTCATTATTTTTGCACCAACCTAATATATTGCCTTTATTTCATCTTTGGTGTTACATGGAGTTTGTTTTATTTTTTGTTGTTTTTCGCTTAACCGCGTCCCACACATAATAATCAAGGGCATCGTGAGTAGTTAACTTTCATATAACGATGTGAACTTATTTCATTTATATTACACCATTTGAAATAACTCTGTATGTGTGATAGCTACCTTTCTGTCTCCATAATGCATTAATGCGAGATAAACCCTATTTTTGTGGGGAATGTATTTTTGATTCCAGATATCATTCGTAAAATACTCAACGTTATAATTGAATTATGGGAGGAAGTAAGCTATGTTCAAGAGTTTATTCTCAGCCTAGTGTGGTTAGAACTTTCGCATTCTGACCCACTTTGAATTATCTCAGCATTGTCTGGTTAAGATCAAATCCTTGTGAATGAAACTGTGTAGACAGTACTAAATGTGTTGTCACAAGTCAACGCGACCAAGGGTTTCAGCGTACTGACCTTGGTGATAACTGTCCATTCCCTCTTAGAAACTGTAACTCTGGTTGGCTTAGCATAGTTGCAGTATGGGTGATCCGCAAATAAATTTGCCTGAGCAGATGTCTGTTAAATAGACGAGCTAGCCGACCATTATTAGTGCATGAGGTCTTGGTCGCTTGTTTGTAAATCGCAGATGAAACCCATAGGTATACGTCATTATTTTAATAGGCTTTCTGCTCTCTCTTCTCTTTTTCAGTCTTTATGTAGAGGTTAGAACCGTTCTGCGACCTTTCAGATGACTGACGCATTTGAGCGAAATTGTTGGTAGGAGTTAGACAGATCTTCCTCCGTCTATCAAATAAGAGGTCACATTCTATCAAACCATAGCTATGCATATGATCTGGTCAGCATTTTTTACTGTAGAACTCATCTTCAAAACCTTCTGAATATATTGGCCAAAACATGCACTTGAGGTTGGCTTAAGTATCAACTTCTCAAAAACGAAATATATGACAACTGATAAAAAATATTTCAATCTGCAACTCAAAATCTACAATCAGCAAATCACTTAAGTTTGTATATATTGGTCACAAGCTATCACCAGGCAATAATGGAATTGTTGCTATGCAACATCGCATCTGGGTTGGCCAGCTTTCAAAAGGGACGAAAAGTGCTAACATCAAAATGAGTTTCTCATCCATTGAAGGCTAAGGTCTTTGACACCTATATTCTACTGTGTTATATGGTCTCGATTGTGTTAACTGGATAACAGTCACTTCAAAATCTCACTACATTCCCGAATCACATCATGAAACTCATGATTAACAAACACCTCAACGACATATCTTTACCATTGAGTGACTCAACATTATAAACTCAACAGTATAATATCAAAATAGATCTGGGTACTATAAATTGTATAGACATCGTGAAGCGAGATAAGCAGAGAGGCAGAACTTTCTTTCTCTATCGTTATACCCGCGCTTAGCTATCAAACTGAAGAAGAATGCTTCTCTGGATATCAAATAGGATGTCATATCTTATCAAACTTTATCAATGCAGATGATGTGGCCATCATGAGTTACTCTAGAATGAATCTGTAAAGCTTTCTGAATGTACTGGCCAAACATGTACTTAAGTTTGGATTAAACATCAACATCTCAAACCGAAGAGCATGACAACAAATAAAAATTCAAATCTGCAACTCATAATCTACAACCAGCAAAAAAAATGTAGTCACATATTCTTTATATCTCGCTCATTTCTTATTCTTCTATGTGTCGGTCCCTTCGGGGCATGGGCGAAGGGA
Organism: Acanthosepion lycidas; assembly: GCA_963932145.1. Lineage (NCBI taxonomy): Eukaryota > Metazoa > Mollusca > Cephalopoda > Sepiida > Sepiidae > Acanthosepion > Acanthosepion lycidas. The sequence continues at coordinate 65,170,750 of OZ010612.1, forward strand.
AACTGAAGGTATATAATTGCGTTCAAAGTATATTTAATTGAAGCATTAAATAACCCATAGAAGTTGATATGCCGCTAAACAAAATCAACCAACCAAAATTCCATTCAAAATAAATTTAATTGAAGCCATAAAATTCTATTCAAAATATTTAGATTTCAGCATTAAATATCTCACAGAGTTTGATATACCGATAAACAAAACCAGGTAACACACTCTTAAACAAAACCTCAATTAACAAGTACATCAACCTAAGGAAAGAAACTTGTACCAACTCAACAGTATATACCAAAATAGATCTGGGAACTACAAATTTTATAGACATCTTGAAAGGAGTTAAGCATGGAGAGGTCCTATCAGCACTTTCTTTTTGTATCCTTATAGCGGCGCTTATTTACCAACCCGAGGAAGGCTATATCCTGTCAAACCTTATCTATGCAGATTTACTCTTGAAATGATTTGCAAAACTTTCTTAACGAGCTGGCCAAACATGAACCGAGAGGTTGGCTTAAACATCAACATCTTAATAACGAAAGGCATGACAACAGATAAAAACATAATCTGCACCTCACAAACTACAACCAGCAAATCCCTCAAGTGATGGAGTTTGTGTATCTTGGTCCCAAGCTTTCATCAAAGGGAATGGTTACTGCGCAGCATCGCATCAGCCTCAGGTGGTCAGCATTCAACAAGGACAAAGAAGTTCTCTCTCTTTTTTCCACTTTTATCCCCCCATTCTTTCTTTCTTTCTTTCACTGAAACTCAGTAATATCTCTTCCTCTTTTTCCACACGATCAGAACGGAATAGTCCATTATATATGAGGAATCTGCAGGAGATATTAAACACATCTATCCCCTGTTCCTTCTTTCTTTCTTTTTCTCACTGAAAAATCCGCAATATTATTGGTCCTTATCTATATTATAGTTTTCCTATTGTCTTTTACATTTATAAATATTATCTTTTTCTACAGGTTAACTCTGAGAAATTTTTCACATATATATATATATATATATATATATATATATATATATATATATATATATATATATATATATATGTGTGTGAAAAATTTCTCACAATCTACAACCAGCAAAAATAAAATCTAGTCATGGAGTCTGTACATCTCGTTCATAAGCTATTATCAAATAACAATGGAATGGTTTCTTTCTTTCTTTCTTTGTTTCTTTCTTTCTTACAATCCCGGTCTCTCTTTTGTTTATACATCTTTCTTTTTCTTCCTTTCTTCTACCCTTCTCTTAATCCATGCATTTGTATGTCTGTTTCCAAGGCCCTCTTTAAACAGACGCTACACAATCACAAAGAACCGTACCAAATAACAGAAATCACATCAGCAAGACAAAACTCAAAAATAAGGGGACTGAAGAAACACCCCAACCACCCACAATCGTGGAAAGTCATAAGCTATCATCAAGCAACAACGGAATGGTTGATATCCAACAAGACATCGATCTGGTTTTGGCAGGTTTCAACAGGAAAAAAGAAATGCTAATATTAAAAATGAGTTTCTCATCATTTGAAGGATAAGATCTTTGGCACTTACATCCTGCCACGTGTGGTATTTGTTGCTTAGTGTGTTAACTGGTCGAAAAAGACACTTCAAAACCTCGTAACATTGCAGAAACACATCATAAGACTTATGACTAACAAACCCAACATTATCCAACTTAAGTCAGACTCTCATTTATCAAGTCAGGAGTACTTAAACTGTATGGTTATATCAAAAGATCAACTCATGACGTGCATAAATGTTGCCTAGAAGGAAAGTTGACAGTTAAGAGAAGTAAATGAAGACAGTGAAAACGCTGGTTTGATAATGTCCATTTATGGACTAGTCTTGACCGTTACTCTTTGAACTCTGCTGTTGATGATCGAACTTTGTGAAGAAGAATAACTAATGCTGATGTGCAGTCTGGAACAGGTGGAGTAAGCGACTGATGTAATCTGCTATCGGGAGAATGGAAATATTTCGTCACTTTATTGGGAAACATATGTTATGCTGAACGTATCTTCCCGCTTATTTGAAGGCCTGTCGAGTGTCAATTCAAGAAGACAAGCGTTCAGATCAACCGGTTCTTTGCAGATTAATGAAATAGAGTGGGGCAGTGGATTCTTACACAAAATCTAAACATTCTTGTCTGTTACTTGAAGGAACAGGGAAATGGTGCTTTTATCTAAATATACCTTCTGAAAGGACTATTTTTTTATTTTTTTTTCTAAATAGTACTTTCTTCTTCTACTTCTTTCTCTTCTTCTTCTTCTTCTTCTTCTTATTATTATTACAGAAGTGCTTCAGTTTAGAGATTTTTTCGGATTTTAGAAAACAGGCTTGTATTAGGTTGGTGCAAAAATAATGACGGTTTCTGACGTATTTTTTAACGTCAAAAACCGTCATTATTTTTGCACCAACCTAATATGTAGCATCTATAAAATAGGACAGCTTGGTAATGGAAGACAAGAATAAATAAGATATCCCTTTACATTCCATAACATGGTTTATAGATATACACTGTAAGTAGTTTTTATATAAATAACATATAACCCGGATATAAGAGACCGGGATATAAGAGAAACTCGGATATAAGAGAGAATTTCTCTGGTCCCAAATTAGAGCCATACTTACCTAAACAAAATAGACCAAACTCGGATATAAGATAAACCCGGATATAAGAGACTTCTCCCGCCCCGAAAACTCTCTTATATCCGGGTTACACTGTACCTCGAACGTAGTTTCACATAAAATTTAATAGATTTGGTGTACCTACAGATACAGATAATGACGCTAGGCCTGTAATATTCACGTGAATTTTTAAGTGGTGAAATTAAGATTTCACATAAAAATATGTTTTATACTTTCTGTACGTGTACACCCCCACCGAAAAAAAAACATGGACACTATTTACAAAAATACAGTGTAACCCGGATATAATAGAGTTGTCGGGACCGGAGAAGAAGTCTCTTATATCCGGGTTTATTTTATATACGGGTTTGGCCTAATTTATATACATTAATACAGGCTCTAATTTGGGACCAGATAAAATCTATCTTATATCCGGTTTTTTTCTTATATCCCGGTTTCTCTTATATTCAGGTTACACTGTATATAAATGCACGACTTTTTGACATTTTGAATAATATATTTACTGAGCACAAAGCAGCTGGTAATTCACGAACGAAGATGTTGCTGTGACAATCTCTTATTTAAAAAAATCGCGCCAACGTAGGGGGATATAGCACGGGCTGGGGAACCCACCACCCAAGGCAGATGAAGTCACTTACAACAGCTGCACATCACCTAGGAACCTTCACAGTGATTTTGGAAATTTTCCATTCGTGGCAAGTCACGTCTTTTCGTATTTTGTCTGAATTCGGATCTTGGAATTTCGGTAACGTTTACTCAATCCATGTTATTAGGTTGGTGCAAAAATAATGACGTAATAATGTCGTTTTTTGAGGTATTTTTCAACGTCAAAAAACGACATTATTACGTCATTATGTTTTGCACCAACCTAATATTATAGCTTGTTTTTTGGTCACCGTCTTTTTTATTCTTCATTGTTTTTGTTTTTGGTTTGTTTTTTGTTCTTTTTCTCACCTTCACTCACGTCGTCTTTTCTTCTTCCTAACCTGCTTCTTTTCAACTTCTTGCCCTTTCCCCCTCTCTCTCCCGTCTTCTTTTATTCTTTCTTTTTTCTTTCTTGATTTAATTGACGTTCTCTCTGTCTTTCTTTCCTTCTGTAATGGTTTCTTTATCCTCTTTCCTTTTCTTTCTTTCTGTTTTTCTTTATTATTTTTTCTTCCTTTGTTTCTTTTTTCTTTCTTAATTCTATCTCCCTGTTGTCTTTCTTTCTTTCCTTTTATCTCTTCTTCCGATTCCTTTGTTTTTTCTTTCTTTCTTTCGTTCTGCTTTCTTTTCTTCTTCTTCTTCATTCTTAACTATATCTCCCTATTGTCTTTCTTTCTTTCACTTATCCTTCTTCTTTCTTTCTTAACTCTATCTGCTTTATATCTTTCTTTCATTTTCTTCTTTTTCTCTTTTTTCTTCTTCGTCTTCTTTTTTTTCTTTTTCTTCTTCTTTCTTTTTTATCTTCTTTTCTTTCTTTCTATCGTTTTCTTTTCCCTTCTCTCTTCTTCTTCTTCTTCTTCTTCTTCTTCTTCTTCTTCTTCTTCTTCTTTCTTTATTTCTTTCTTTTATGACACTGTCTACTGTCTTTCTTTCATCCTCTTCTTTTTCGTTCTTTCTTTCTTTCTTTCTTTCTTTCTTTCTTTGGCCCCTGACTCTATCTCGTTTCTTTCTTTCTTTTTTTTCTTTCTTTTTCTTTCCCTGATACGTTTTCATTTTCCTTCTTTCTTTCGTTTTCTTCTTTTTCTCTTTTTTCTTCTTCGTCTTCTTCGTCTTCTTCTTTTTTTCTTCTTTTTCTTCTTCTTTCTTTTTATCTTCTTTTCCCTCTTTCTATCGTTTTCTTTTCCCTTTATCTCTTCTTCTTCTTCTTCTTCTTTCTTTATTTCTTTCTTTTATGACACTGTGTACTGTCTTTCTTTCATCCTCTTCTTTTTCGTTCTTTCTTTCTTTCTTTCTTTCTTTCTTTCTTTGGCCCCTGACTCTATCTCGTTTCTTTCTTTCTTTTTTTTCTTTCTTTTTCTTTTCCTGATACGTTTTCATTTTCCTTCTTTCTTTCTTTCATTTTCTTCTTTCTCAATCCGTGACCTCTTTTCTTCATATCTTTCTTCATACATTCGTTTAGTGATCAAAGGCATTATCTTTACGATTAGCCCAGTTCCTTCCGCTTCTTCGTCTTTCTTTTGCCTGATTTCTATTTCCACTCCCTCCCCTTCTCTGCTCCACTCTTCCCCCAATAATTTTTCATTTACCCGTTTCCTCTCTTTTGTCACTGCCGGAGTTATCTCCCTTGTTTCTTTCCTAAAAGGAAATGTAAGCACTGGTCTCATTAAACGGAGCTTTTTCCGCCATTGTTCAATAGAAAACCGGCCGTGACAATTAAGCCGCTCCGTGCGATGTACCTCATAATTGGATTGAGAAGACAATGGATATCGCTTGTATATGCCTAGATATTCGAAGAGCGCCTGCTTTACTGATTTAACGATGACAAGATGATGAAGACAGAAGAAATATCGATGCGGTATTAGAAAATATCATGGAATAGACGCCGTGAGTTCATATTCTATTATAATGCAGATATTGTGAGAAAAAAAATAGAAATTAGAAAGAGTTTTTTTTTTCTTTTTGCATCAAAAGACTGATATTATTTCTTCTCCTATGTACCGCGTTTTCTTCAGGACGTGGGTGGTTATGATTCTCCACCACTGTGTATACTTTGTAGCTATTAATTATGAATTAGTATGTGCGGGTAGCATAATTTATAATTCTTTTAGAGTAGCACACAGCTTACTTCCTGCTCTCCCCATACTATTGTAACAATGAACTTCTCCTACTTATAAATACGTCAAATAGCCACATTAAAGTAGGATTTGAGAAGTAATTGATTTACTCAAGTATTTCCGTTGTATATATGAGTATTTAATAAACCTATTCGTTGTTTCTCCTGAGAAGTTTTCCGTTCCTTCAATACTCTCTAGAACTAAGGCCTTCCTAATTCTCAATTATTTTGAACTCCTATCTATGAGTATTTAGAAAACCTCTTCTTTGTTTTCCTCTGCCTAGAGTTCTCTTCCTTCGATACTCTCTCTAAATACGGCCTTCCTAATTCTTGCTTATTTTGAACTCCTATCTATGAGTATTACAAAGCCTCTTCTTCTTTGTTTTCCTCTGCTTAGTCTTCTGTTCCTTCGATACTCTCTCGAACTACGGCCTTCCTAATTCTTGGTTATTTTGAACTCCTATCTATGAGTATTTAATAAATCTCTTTATTTTTTGTTTTCCTCTGCCTAGTCTTCTCTTACTTTGATACTCTCTCGAACTACGGCCTTCCTAATTTTTGGTTATTTTGAACTCCTATCTATGAGTATTTAATAAGCCTCTTCTTCTTTGATTTCCTCTGCCTAGTCTTCTGTTCCTTCGATACACTCTCGAACTACGGCCTTCCTAATTTTTGATTATTTTGAACTCCTATCTATGAGTATTTAATAAACCTCTTCTTCTTTGATTTCCTCTGCCTAGTCTTCTGTTCCTTCGATACACTCTCTAACTACGGCCTTCCTAATTCTCGGTTATTTTGTACTTATATATATGAGTATTTACTAAACTACTTCTTTGTTTCTCTTACTAGTCTTCTGTTCCTTCGATACTTTCTCTAAGTACGGCCTTACTACTTCTCGGCTATTTTGAAGAAAGGCAAATTGATTGCTCCGACTTATGAATATCGCAAGTACCCACATTAAAGCAGTATTTGTTATGCTTAAGTTTTTTGCTCTATCTATGAGTATTTAGTAAATGTTTCTTCTTTGTTTCCTCTACACAGATTTCTGTTTCTTCCATACTCTAACTACAGCTACCGTAATTCTCGACTATTTTGAACAAAGACAATATTACAAAAAGCAGGACATTTAAGTGAAGAGGGGCAGCGGTTCACCACTATAGTAGCAGTCCTCCATTTTAAGTCCAATCTGCCTCTTGGGAAAGTAGATGATAGCAGAAGTCAGGTGCTCACTGGCATGGTATATTTTTCTTGTATCTTTAGCGAGAAATCTTATGCATGAGTACCAGAGATGACTACCGATATTTTAAAAATGGTGGGGTTGTACGTGTATTAAAGATAACAAACCGCTCTCAGTACCGAAGACACAATACTAGTATTGGAAATGGGTTCATTTGCTTATGTTATTTATATCACACACGCGCGCATATATATATATATATATATATATATATATATATATATATATATATATATATATATATATATATATATATATATATGTACACAAGTATATGATTGGTGTATACGGAATAAATTCCAATAACCAATAATTACTATTCTTAAAAGAGTGCTCAATACAGAGTAGAATCAATTCCGGATTATCACTTAAGAACATTCCCAACAGTGATTTTATAATTTTTAAATAAATTATATATATATATATATATATATATATATATATATATATAAAAGAAGCGAAATGCTGAAAAGAAAAAAAAAATGAAAATAAACTTATTCAAACACCAGTCCCTTGAAGAATGGACAATGCAAATAAACTTCGAAAGAAGGAAGAAGATAGGTAAAGAAAGAAGAAGAAAATGAGAATCAAAAAAGACAGTAGGCAGATAGTGACAAGAAACAATATCAAAAATTGATATTTATAGTTAAGTACATTTATCATATATATATATATATATATATATATATATATATATATATATATATATTGAACAATAAAAATTAAAAAATTAAAATCCTCAGACACACTGGGTTGTAGATTAATATTCTTTCGTTTTTTTTATTATTATTCCATTTAGATTCCTCGACTAGTTTCGGCCGAAATGGCCATCATCGGGAGGAGAAATATTTCTGCTTGCTGCTAGCACTAATATATATATATATATATATATATATATATATATATATATATATATATATATATATATATATATATTGCAATAATCTTTCTTGTAGGATTAGGTTAAATACTAAAGAATAAAGCTATAATTAGGCGAATATAAAAGTACAGTTTTCTGTCATCAACAATTTAAAGAAAACCGTTTCAGATTAATAAAAACGTTTTTAACACCACTGGGAACTTTAAGAGAGCACGCTGCGCCTACGCATCGTACAGTAACTTCCGGTTCCTGGATGATACACACAAGTGTTTATTCAGCTGACTGGTCTTCAGCAACAAGCGGTACAATTTTAATTTTGTAAATCTATTATTTTCTTTTAAAGACTTTCGCATTTTGGCGCCTTGCATACAATATAAAAAGAATCAAGTGCTTGGAACAATTTTAGTAGAAAAGCTAAAGACGAAATCAAGTGATTAATGTGTAAAATGTGCTAAAGTGTTTTGGGGGTTCAAAAACTGGATTGTTTGCTCGCTTAAAAGACGTGAATAAGATTACTGATTTTAACTCAAACAATAAAGCCAAAGAAGTTAAAAAACAAAAGGTATAAACACCATTGCTCACTCAAAAATCTACCGACGCCTTTGTTTTGTTTTTTTACTTACAGTTCTATCACTACAAGCAAAAGTTTATTCAGCTACGACAAAATCAGTGAGTCAAACTGCAAGTATTTTCTATGATAAGATGCGAACCGTTAAATCATTATGAAACACTGATTGATGAAGCGGTCCGATTCTGTGACATTCTGGATCTATATACAGACAAACCTCTAATCTACGCCCCTCCCCACCCTAACGGACCACGGATGCAACGAGAAAAATCTGCAGGTAAAATAAAAAAAAAATGCAGGAAAAAAACTTACAAATTGTCAGCGATGTATTTCAAAATTTGTTGGCGTATTAGTTCTAAAAGTGATCGCTTGGCGGCTAGGTAAACAAAGACGGGTGTACAGTATATAAAGTACGATACAATAGAGCATGCGTGAGAAAATAGCTGTGAAAAATCTATTATTTTATTACTTTGATTACTATATTAATTGTTCTGCCCTCATCACGGCCTCGAAGCAGAATGAAAGTGTAAAATAGAAGGGTATGAACCTTAGTATAAGTGACAAATTAGAGCTTCTTCCCATCTACAGATAATTGGGTTTAATGGACATACCCTCCCCCTAATAGTCCGTTAATGAGAAGTTTGTCCGTAGAACTGTAAAAAGCGTGAGATGCATTAACATTAATGTGAATCAAACACAATTATTAGTTCTTAGGTTTGGTAAAAATTCTTGGAAGTCTTAATAAGGTCAAAATCATCGAGATTGTAAAAAAGAGGTTGGCCTTGATTTTGATAAACACATAATCGTCTGTACAACTGACGGTACCTCAGTCACAGTAAAGGTTGTAAAAGAAATCCGATGTGAATCAACGTAGTTAATCCAATGAAACTAGCTATTTCTTCATGTTTGTGCAAAGAGAGATTGCAAAGTGACCAGTATGAGAAGGATACCGATGAAGAACCTCAAGAATCAACAGAAGATGTTAAGTGAAGAAAGTGGAGTGGAGGTGTAGGATAAAGCTACTGTCGCACCCAATTAAATTATTCACTCCTTCTTCCATATGTGCCACAGAGGAAGGACATGATATTAAGTGAATGGGTCACTTCCTGGCAAGTCGATGTCCACCTTAAACAAATTCAGGCCATTGATACTTTGTGATTTTCTTTCACCTTCAATCAACTCTTGCAAAGCCAAACGGTAATGGGGAATGGATGACAGGACCAGGTTTTGTTGAAACTTGAACTTTCTAGGCCTGAACCTGCATCTTACTTACGAATTTATTCATCAACGCCATCATGAAAAAAAAAGTGATCAGCAAAGAAGAAATTACATTCTTAGATTCGAGAGAAAGCCGCCGCCGACCTATGTAGGCAACATTGAGTCCATTCAGCAGTTAGATGGAAGATCACTTGAGAATAACTGGTACTTACGTAATAGCCTACCATCTGAAATAAGTTTCAGCATTAAATAATCTACAAAGGGTTGCAAAGCCGTAAAAATGATCAGTTAATCAATCAATTAGTTTTTGTGTTTATTTTAAAAATCGTTTTCTTACGACACAAAATATGTTTGGATTTAAATAATCCACAGACTTGTGTAGTTCCTATCATTAAGATTTCTGGTGAATCTTCCGGTCCCTAAAATTATCATCCTATGAAACATTCACCATTTTTTGGCGAATGACTAGAGTCTGTAATTAACACAATGACATTCTTTAAGACAGGAAAATAAAGAAAAATAAAAAGTAAAAATGAAGAGGAAGCAGTTGAATTAAAAGTCCTTTTTCTAATATCTTCCTTCTAGAAATGCGAACAATTCTCAGCGTTCTATTACTTCAAGACAGCTTCTATGGTATAATAAATAAAGTTAGAAGAATCTGTCGATTTTTTCGGGAGTTTCCACTAAGAAATAAGAAACCGAAAGACATTGTCAAAGACCAGTAAACGGGAAAGATGTCACGCTGGAATAATCTTTTCAGCAGCATTTCTTAAACTGAAACAATGCATCCTGAAAGCATTGCCAATTATTCGTTCTACTGAAACAATCACATCAAAAGAGCAAGAAATTTGGGAAAATAGCAGTAATAATTCGTTTTTTTTTTTTTTAGATAAGCTTATGCAATTCGACTAGCAACGAAAATATATATTAGGATATAAATTAACAAGAACCTTGCTGTTCTAAAGATACAACCGGAACTGAAGCTGGAAAAAGGTAAAATGATGACCATTGCACGCCGAATATTTGCATGAAATAGAATCGTTAGAGACGACTTCACTGAGAAAAAAACATCAGCAAGTATCTTAAATAAAACAAGATAAAAGCTAGACAAGATCTGTAATACAGTTACTTTCAATTAAGCCTACACACGTCTAGCAAGTTTTTGTACCTCACGAAATTCAGATCAAATCTTTCTGAAAAAGAACTGAATTGTTCTTTGCTTTCTTAAACCTGTACCGACAAACCTCTCATCAACGGACTAATATCGGGACGTGTTGTCCGTTAAAGCCGATTGTCCGTAGATGAGAAGAAGCTCTTAGGTTTGTACGATTTCTTTTTACACTTTCCTACTGCTTAGATGCCATGATGAGGCAGAACAATTAATATATTAATTAAAACAACAAAAAAAATACTAGGTTTCTCACAGTTACTTTCATGCGCTAATCTATCGTACTTTATATACTGTACACCCGTCTTTGTTTACAATTGAAAGGGCTGCCCCCATCGGCGCCAAGCGGTCACTTTGAGAACGAACACGACACGTTCCGCTGTGCAAATAAAATACATTGCTAACGATTTGGAAGTTTTTTGTCTGCAGATTTTTTTTCCCAGCAGATTTTGTCCGTTTCATCGGAAGACCGTTGATTGACCGTAGATGAAACGTTTTTGTTTTTAAAAATAATCCGATTTTCGCCAAAAGATTGTTACTGTTCTTGTATTTTTAAGCTTTTGAGTTTTATGTCTTAAGAAATCTTTATCTTCATTTATTGGATTACGAAAATACATACTTATATATATATATATATATATATATATATATGATGTGGTTTCCTCCCTCTAAAAGTCTATTAGACTCTTCCGCCAACTATAAGTTTAAACTATCTTTAATCATAATAAAACTTTTTCAAACAAATATAATACTATAAAAGAATTAATTTCAAAATAAGTAACATGTTAGTACATGACATTAATATTTTAATGAAAAAATTTATTCAAACTAAAAATAATTTTATAATGTTAAGAAAATATTTATCAACCAATATATATATATATATATATATATATATATATATATATAAAGAAATATAGTCTTAAGGTGTGCTATATTTATGGAATAAAGTGCTCAATATCAGAGATAGAGCGTGTGTAAATATAAAAGTGAACATAGAAGTCAACACTTAGAGGCAACAGTCTGTTTCATGCTATATGCAATCGTCAGGCCACATATGTTGTGGCCTGTGTGGTCCGACGATTGCATATAGCATGAAACAGACTGTCGCCTCTAAGTGTTGACTTCTATGTTCACTTATATATATATATATATATATATATATATATATATATATATATATAATGTTTTATTTTGAAATTAATTCTTCTATAGTATTATATTTGCTTGAAAAAGTTTTATTATGATTAAGATAGAGTTTACTGAATTGAAAACATTGATTTTAGAAGTTATTTCTTCTACCATTTATGCTGACATACAGAGGACTAGAATCACTTTTAAAATATTCTTTTTTTATTTTTTAATTATGTGAGAACAAGCCGTAATTATGTTAATACTGTTACCAATAGCTGTAGTAACAAACTTATCAGAATTAATACCAGTAGTGAAAAGTTCCATATTATAACAACACTAAAAATATCACTTGAGGTTTGTGTTTTAACTCATAATCTGAGCCCAAGATAATGCTGTCTACTTGAGAGAACAGTGGTTTATAGCGACAGATCAAATTTCAGTCTCCGATCAGTGATGAGAGAACGATAGTACAGTTTAATTGAAAAGTAAAACATCATTTTAAAATACTTATAATTTATTTAATGACTAGAGTTTGTACATGAAATACATATGAGATGAAAGCGTTTAACATGAGATTTTAATTAAAGTTGGTCATGGTTACTAGATTTTGACACCAGATTCTCGAGCCGACAAGGAATTGTGTCAAATGATAACTTCATGTATTGGCAATTCAAGGGCTTCCAAAATATAGCTGGAGCAGAGTATAATTGATCATTTAACGAGACCAAAAGAAAAGTTACATCAGTTACAGTCGTAATTGATATATCGGCAAGTTTTCTAGTCGAGGTGCCCGAGGTTATTTTCTAAGATCAGATGTGGCACAAGGCCGAAAGTAGAAGGTATCTAATGAGGATCGAACTCACTACTTAGTCGTAATTGATCTATCAATACAAGCTTTCTAATCATTACACCACATCGAGGTGACCAATCTTAACTATAGTATAAACCGGACATATGTTTACCATTTTAATTCTAGTGTAGACTGGATCAATGTTTATCTCTTTTGAGTCTAGTAGAAACATGATATATGGTTGCATTTTTAGGGCATATGTTTACTTTTTTTAACTCTAGGATGGACCGGAGATTTTTTGCATTTTTAACTTTAGTGTAAACCGACCCAATATTTACCTTTTTAACATAAGTGAGACCTGGATAGAAAATCATCGATAAAAAAAGATGGGACTGTATAGAAACAAGAAAGATTCTTATGTAGACAGAGAGAAACCGAGATGAAGTGGAAAGAAAATAAATTGAAGAGGACAGGGGGAAATTGACAGAAAAATTGAAGAAAAAAATTGAAAATGTCAAATTGAAATTGACAGAAAATGTGTAAAAAAGAATTTGAAGAGGACTGAGAGAAATTGACAGAAAAAAGTGAAGAAAAGAAATTAAAGAGGAAAAGGGGAAATTGACAGAAAAAGTAAAGAAAAAATTTGAAGAGGGCAGAGAGAAATTAACAGAAAAATGAAGAAATGAAATTGAAGAGAACAGAGTGAAATTTCCAGAAAAATTGAAGAATAGAAATTGAAGAGGACAGAGGGCAATTGACAGAAAAAGTAAAGAAAAGAAATTGAAGAGGACAATGGGAAATTGACAGAAATTTATGGAAAAAGTGAATAAAAGAAATTGAAGAGGACAGATGGAAATATACAGAAAAAAAGAAGGAAATAAATTGAAGAGGATAGAGGTCAATTGACAGAAAAACAAAAGAAAAGAAATTAAAGAGGCCAAGGGGAAATTGACAGAATAATGGAAGAAAAGAATTTGAAGAGGACAGAGTGAAATTTCCAGAAAAATTGAAGAATAGAAAGTGAAGAGGACAGAGGGCAATAGAAAGAAAAAGTGAAAAAAGCAATTGAAGAGGACTGAAAGAAATTGACAGAAAAAATCGAAGAAAAGAAATTGAAGAGGACAATGGGAAATTGACAGAAAAAGTAAAGGTAAGAAATTAAAGAGGAAAGAGTGAAATTTATGGAAAAAGTGAATAAAAGAAATTGAAGAGGACAGATGGAAATATACAGAAAAACAGAAGGAAATAAATTGAAGAGGATAGAGGTCAATTGACATAAAAAGTAAAGAATTTAAAGAGGCCAAGGGGAAATTGACAGAAAAAGTAAAGAAAGGAAATTGAACAGGATCGGGGGAATTTGACAGAAACATGGAAGAAAAGAAATTAAAGAGGACCGGGGGAGATTGACAGAAAAAGGGAAGAAAATATATTAAAGAGGACCTGGGGTAAATTGAAAGAAAAGGGGAAGAAAAGAAATTAAAGAAGTCCAGGGAATTTGACAGAAAAAGTAAAGAAAAGAAATCAAAGAGGACAAGGGGAAATTGACAGAAAAAGTAAAGAAAAATAATTAAAGAGAACCGGGGGAGATTGACAGAAAAAGGGAAGAAAAAATTTAAAGAGGACCAGGGGAAATTTACAGAAAAACGGAAGAAAAGAAATTAAAGAGCACAAAGGTGAAATTGACAGAAAAATTAAAGAAAGGAAATTGAAGAGGACCGGGGGAAATTTGCAGAAAAAGGGAAGAAATGTAATTGAAGATGACAGTGGGAATTTGACAGAAAAACTGAAGACAAAAATTAAAGAGGACCGGGGAAAATTGACAGAAAAATAAAGAAAAGAAATTAAAGAGGACATGGGGAATTTGACAGAAAAAGGGAAGAAAAGAAATTAAAGGGGACCGGGGGAAATTGACAGAAAATTTAAAGAAAATAAATTGAAGAGGACCGGGGGAAATTTACAGAAAATGTGTAGAAAATAAATTGTATATGACAGAGAGAAATTTATAGAAAAATTGAAGAAAAGAAATTGAAGAGGACAGATGGAAATTGACAGAAAATTCGAACAAAAAAAATTGAAGTGGACAGAGGGAAATTGATAGAAGATGTGAAGAAAATATTTTGAAGAGTTTATAAAGAATATGACAAAAAACGCCAAGAAATGTATTAGAAGAGGACAGAGATTAATCGACAGAAAGCCTGAGAAAAAGAATTTTAAGGGATTGGTAGAAAGTGACAGAAAGCAGGAATAAAAAAATTGAAGAGGACAGAAAGAACATGAGAGAAAGCCTGAATAAAAGAAATTGAATAGTAAAGCGAGAAAATGGCATAAAATGGGAAAAAATAATTGAAGATGACAGAGAGAAAATGGCAAAAATCATGCAGAAGAGAAATTGATGAAGACAGAGAGAAAATGATAGAAAGCGGGAAAAATTAAAGAGCAAAGAGAAAAATAGCAAAAGGCGTGAAGAAAAAAAATTCATGAGGACATAGAGGAAATGACGGAATGCGTTAAGAGTAGAAACTGAAGAAGACAGAGAGAAATTGATAGAAATCTTGAAGTAAAGTCATTGAATAAGACACAGATAAAATGACAGCGATCGGGAAGAAAAGAAATTAAAGCAGACAGACTTAAAATGACAGAACGGGTGAAGAAAATGAATTGGAGCTGACAGACAGAAAATGACAGAAAGCCGGAATAAAAGAAATTCAAGAGGACAGAAAGAAAATGACAGAAATTGTGAAGAAAAGAATTTCAAGAACACAGAGAGAAAATGACAGAAATTGTGAAGAAAAGAATTTCAAGAACACAGAGAGAAAATGACAGAAATTGTGAAGAAAAAAATTTCAAGAACACAGAGAGAAAATGACAGAAATTGTGAAGAAAAGAATTTCAAGAACACAGAGAGAAAATGACAGAAATTGTGAAGAAAAGAATTTCAAGAACTCAGAGAGAAAATGACAGAAATTGTGAAGAAAAGAATTTCAAGAACTCAGAGAGAAAATGACAGAAATTGTGAAGAAAAGAATTTCAAGAACACAGAGAGAAAATGACAGAAATTGTGAAGAAAAGAATTTCAAGAACACAGAGAGAAAATGACAGAAATTGTGAAGAAAAGAATTTCAAGAACACAGAGAGAAAATGACAGAAATTGTGAAGAAAAGAATTTCAAGAACACAGAGAGAAAATGACAGAAATTGTGAAGAAAAGAATTTCAAGATCACAGAGAGAAAATGACAGAAATTGTGAAGAAAAGAATTTCAAGAACACAGAGAGAAAATGACAGAAATTGTGAAGAAAAGAATTTCAAGAACACAGAGAGAAAATGACAGAAATTGTGAAGAAAAGAATTTCAAGAACACAGAGAGAAAATGACAGAAATTGTGAAGAAAAGAATTTCAAGAACACAGAGAGAAAATGACAGAAATTGTGAAGAAAAGAATTTCAAGAACACAGAGAGAAAATGACAGAAATTGTGAAGAAAAGAATTTCAAGAACACAGAGAAAATGACAGAAATTGTGAAGAAAAGAATTTCAAGAACACAGAGAGAAAATGACAGAAATTGTGAAGAAAAGAATTTCAAGAACACAGAGAGAAAATGACAGAATGCGTGACGAAACGGAATTGAAAAAAGAAAGAGAAAATATAACAGAAATCATACAGAAAAAAATTGAATATGAGAGAGAGAAACTCTCAGAAATCATGAAGAAAACCTTTGAGAGTAAAAAGAATAGCTGGCAAATATATATTAGAAAGTATAGTAATTTTTTTATTGGATGTGAAATAAACTTATAGAAAACACCGTGAATCTCAAAAGAATATTGAAAAGAATATCTCTTAATCGATGTTCAAAAATATTTTCCCCCGTTTCTTGTCGCCCGTTTTCGTTAAATCTTTAAAATAATAACTTTTGCCATATTGACAAGCTCGACAGCTCTTGCCAGCCATCTGGTTAGGTTTATATCGACAAATTCTTCACCTAGAATTGTGCCATAGTGCAATGGTCTCTTATTTTTTTCTACTTGTAGAGTAATTCAGTCTCTGGGGCGCTCTTTAAAATTTTATAAGGAAAAATTATTTGAGGAATTTTGAAATTAGCATTCAATTTCAGATTAATTCTTGACTTGCTCATGGAAGCCATATGCTTGCTGCCTCTACCTTTTTAAAAATAAAGATTTTGTGAATTCTTTCTGAACTTTTGACACGAGGAGTTTTATTTTATTTACCCTATGTATATTCGGGCTATCAATATTCACCTGATGAAGGCCGGAGTACACAACGGCTGGAATGTTGTGATATGAACAAAAATATGGACAATAGACAAAATATATTGTAAATAAAAATTTTATAGTAGAAAGATTATACAGAAATTTCTTTTCCGTTAACTTGGGGCCAAACTGTCTACCATTCATTGAACTTTCGTGTGCACCGGTTTAGAAATGCTAGCCTAGTGGATAAAAATATTGGTTCAAAAAACATAATAACCAAGGATTGGTCAGATTGTGCTCGGACTGAGGAATATTAATAAGAACTAGACGATATCTCCGCCATAGAGGAAATGAAGTTTCGAAAGTCCTTGAAGGCTATCTGAATATTACTTGCTGATGGCCAGGAGATAAAACAACCTAAACTTTTATATAACAACAATAACGATAGGGACAAGAGATCAATTGTATATACCGTCCTGGGTATGACGATAAACTGCATCCGCTCTCACATTTTCACTGTCGAAACTGTTAAATGTAGCCGTCTTTTCTACCACAATAGCTTCAGGTCTCGCACTTCTCACCTGTGGAACTCCCTCCCCTTTTCCTGTTTCCCTGACAGCTATAATCTCCAACTATTCAAATGTAATGTCAATTAACGTCTCCAGGTGCCTTGATCTATCCTCTATCCTTCACTTCATCTTTTTCTCTATCTCTCCTATTTGTTCTCGCTCCAACTCTCTGCAACCCCTTGTGTGCTAGTGGTTTCCTGCCTTGCTTGGGGTTGAATGCTTAAAAAAACAAAAAAATACTCCGGGGGCAGCAATTACTCACATTCTCAGAGACGTTCTATCGCCTGCCTCTGTCTTTTTTTACAAATATTTTCATGGTAACTGCTCCGATGAGCTGCTTTCGCTAGTTCCCAGACTTCATGAATTTAAGCGTTCAATTAGGTCGGCACCTCGCTCTCACCCTTTTACTGTCGAAAATGGTAAATTTAACCGTCTCTTCTACTCCAATAGCTTCCTGTCTCGCACTTCTCGACAGTGGAACTCCCTCCCCTGTTCTTATTTCCCTGAAAGCTATAATCTCCAACTATTCAAATGTAATGTCAATCGACGTCTCCAGATGCCCTGATCTATCTCCTATCCTTCTCTTCATCCTTTCCTGTATCACTCCTATTTGCTCTCACTTCAATTCTCTGTAACCTCTTGCGTGCTAGTGGCTTCCCGCCTTGCTTTGGGTGTAAGTTGCTTAAAAAAATGTCAAGGTCTATATACCTGTTCTACAATATATTTTATATAGTAATATATGGTATATATACTTTAGTATATATTAAAATTGAAACAGTTAAATATCTTCTTTGCGTTGTAGTTGTTATTGGTTCAGACTTCGTGATGTCATTTGCGGCTGCGTGCCATTGGAAATTGCTTGGCGTTCTACGTGTGGCACGCTTGCTGTAGATTGCCGACCTCTGTACTAAGACATATAGATTTACTGAGTCTGAAAGAATTAGAAAATAGAAACATTATTAAGAAGCAAAAGAAATGGTGATTAATCAAGAAGTCAGTAGATAACGATAGACATTGCATTTATATTTTTGTAGACCAACGATGGCCGGAAAATATGTAGCAGGAAAAGTCTTTTACAAGTGAAATTTGCGAGAAAATGTACTGTTAGCATAGAAATTACGCTTACATCTGGCTAAATAAACTGTAAATTCCTCCTATGTTGGCAATGAATTCCATATAGGAGGATTGACATTACGAAATGCGTCAGTACGCTTTACTTTTAATTAATGCTGACGAACATTAATTATTTAAACATCCTAATTGCATCCGCCTGGAATAATTCGTGTGAATATGTCTGTTACGTTCCATACGGCTTTCATGCTATTTTGCGACACGAAAAAAGATTAGTTGATTCGGAATTAATCAATCTAAATTCTCAGTGAATTTGTTACCTGTCTGTTCACCTCGGTGTTTTTATCCGACGACTATAACTGATAAATGCTACAAATGTAAACCTAAACATTCAAATGACACACGTGATTCAAAAGATTGATTTAAACAAAATGTTGAGTTGTTTAAAAGCAAGGACATTTTTTTTTTAAATTTCTGAATTCGTCATTAATTTTATGGAGAAACATGGAAGAATTATTATGTATAAACTATATTTTTCATATTATTTTTGTTTACAGGAAGATTTGCCCAGTACAACGCCTGGGGGCCACTCAAGATAGTGGCTTAGAAATGAATTGTAAAACGTCTTAATAATTTTGTGGTCGGCAAGCCAACATTTACTTTACCCCTGAAGATAATATTGGAAAAGATCGAAAGTACGATCCCATTATTCAATTAAGCTTGTATATATCGACATCTATTAAATATTTCCGATCTCCGAAAATATATCTTTTATTTACAAATTGTATATATATATATATATATATATATATATATATATATATATATATATATATATATATATATATTGCAAATTGTATCATCTGTTATTTTCTTCACCGCCTGAGTATAGGCATTAATATAAAATAATATATTTTCTATTAAGTTTTGGAATGTCTTGCCTATATTCGTTTTGACGGTTTTGTTGTATGGTGGATTAAACCGGATAATATTTCTTTTTCTGTTTTTGCGTTTTGGCTGTGGAGGTATATATTGTTGTTGTTTTGCTTTTAGTGCTTCGTTGTATGGTGCTTTTTTGTTATTGAAAATGTGTAGATGAGTTCTCATATAGTCTGCAAGAAATTTTCGCTACACTTCCGATCTTTGAATTTCAACATACAAATGCATATGTACAGTCAAAACACCACCCATATACATACATATGTCAAATCTCATACTGCCCACATATATTTATATCTATATGAGACCCGGTGGACGAGCAATTGTGTATGTATGTCTGCGTACCTCAACGCGTGTACGGACATGCATCTATGTTTGCGTTAGCACGATGACATCGCGACGACGATTCCCCGCCCCACTCCCATAATAACACCAATGGACGCAATCTACATAAACCCATAATTTTTAAATAAATTAATCAGTTTGTCTGACGATCGCAAACCAGGATCACAAACTCACATCAATCCAACCAAATATGTTAGCTCTATCTCTGATATTGAGCGCTTTCTAATAAGTACCGAGCATATAATATATAAATAATTATATACATATATATATATATATATATATATATATATCACACTTTTCACACACACACACACACACACACACACACACACACACACACACATACATACATACATACATATATATATATATATACATGCAAAACCAGCATTTTACTGCCGGCTCGTGTATATATATATATATATATATATATATATATATATATATATATATATATATATATATATATATATATAAACAATATGTATATATATATGTGCGTGTGTGTTTGTGTGCCGTGTGTCTCGTGTGTCGTGTGTGTGTGTCTTGTGATAAATATTGCCTCCTATGTATGGAGGAAAAATTACCTATATTACTCAACCAGAGATCTGAAGTACATAATGGTTGTAAGCATAAAATCTGTTTACATAGTAATTAGAATCTGGGTTTGTTTTTTATACTATTTTTTCTTTCTGGTAGCTGATTTATCGATAAAATGTCGTTTGGCCCAACCCTCTTTAGTTAGAAATATCCTCATTATCCAGTTGGTGAAACCTAAGTAGATAAGTTCTGGCTCTTCAGGCATTCTAATTTTGATCTACTTAATGTAGTGAGCACTTTTACGTATCAACTTAGATGCTTTTTTTTCTCTCTGTTGGCTAGACAGTGCGGTGCTGATTGATTATTTGCAAGCAGTTCGGATATTTTGGGGCTTTTCTCTTTTTTCTTCCCACATATTGGTTTGTGTAATATTCTTTATTTCCAAATTATATCATCTTTTTTTTTACACCGCCAATGTTATAGAATATAAATAAAAAAATATACTATAATATATATACATACAAACATATCTATATCTATATCTATATCTATATATATATATATATATATATATATATATATATATATATATAGCTAATGTCTAAATTCTTAATAATAATTAATTCATTTCGTTTTTACCTAGAAAAAGTTCACATTGAACGAAACGCGTCGCCTAATATCACAGTTTTCCTATTGTCTTTTACATTTTTAAATATATAAATATAAAGAGAGCTATGACGCAATTCACACCGCCAGAAATTTGTTAACGGTATGTTGTATTGCTTGGCATTTCCACCAGAAGCACCGATACGGATATTTCAAAATGTTTTAGTGTTAATCTAAGGGCAGTGCAGAGGATTTGGAAAGAGTTGAATGAGTCTAATGGTGATTACGAAGGTACAGCCGCTCGAAAAAATCATCCTGGTCGTTCTGTTAAAAACAAAGCACGCCTAAATTTATTGTTGATGCCTCAGACTGAACAAGGAGGCCTATATTAAGTGTCTTGAGAAGGTAGAAGGTATAAGGTACCCTGGGTCAAGTGTGTGAATGCTGGATGATCCTGTCTTGCATCAGGAATCTGCCCAATACCACACAAGAAGAAGAACTCTTTAACTCAACTCTCCAAGTTTTTGTCCACCGCAGCTGTAGATATGTATTGAACTCACAGCTCATTGGCTCAAGTCACTGGATTCAACCAACAAATTATGTCCTTGAGGACGCATCCCCCATATGATTTGCGACCACATCACCGCTTACATCTGGCCACCTAACACCCCAGACTGCAACACCCTTGATTATTATGTTTGGCGCGCATTTGAGTTATTGGTTTGGTTTGGCTTGTTTTACAGCTTATCAACCTCAATGGGTTATTTAACCCCTACAAGATTTTTATTGCTGGTAATATTTCTTTCAAAAATCTATTGCTGGTAATAATGTATTCTTGGTAATTTTTTTTTTCAAAAATCCATTGCTAGTAATATCTTTTTACAAAAATGTATTTCTGGTATTGAAAGCTCTATTTACACTTTCATAGTGTTTTGACCCCAACATGGGGATTAACTATTTGCTCATCGCTGGGACCCTAACAGACGCTACCACTCCAGGTCAGAATGAACCTGGGAATATCAGCAATTAAGAGGTGGTTCAACGCTGCTAAAAAAAACCTCCTGATCAGAGGCCTTGCTGCCGGACATAGTTTATCGTCATACCGAGGACGCAGATGTAGTTTATCGTTTTAAACAGGAAGAGCAGTCCAGCGAAAATCTTTGTAACACCAAAGATGCACTGAAGGCAAGTGTATTTAGTATTCACTAACTTAAGACCGTCTACAAGATTTGCAAGAGATTCCGAAGTTTTCTGGCGGCTGTGCTTTTAGCCAATAGCGTTTTTATTGAATACATTTACTCTTTAGTATTCCAAGATATTTGTGTGTAATTTTGATAAATTTATCTATTAAAATGAGATGTCAGTGTTATTTTCATGTTTGCGTAATTTAGACGACAATTTATCCATTGCAACCTGTATATATATATATGTGTGTGTGTGTGTGTGTGTGTGTGTGTACGTACACATACACTATAGACTGGTGAATTGGTTTGTGTCTGGCCATGAAACCTACTTTCTAGCAGTCTTTATATAAGGTTGGTGAAAAAAATAATGTCGGTTTTTGACGTATTTTTAACGTCAAAAACCGACATTATTTTTGCACCAACCTAATATGTTTGGTCATTTCTTCGGATTTGGCGACATTCTTTTACATGCTGTCTCCACCTCACTTTCTCGAAAACACTACTTTCAGAACTGCAAAAAACCAAACAATCACTAAATTAACATCAATAAAAACAAAATCTTTTAATAAATAATTAAAATCCCAACAGAAACTGCACAGATGTGCAGATAAAAAAAAAAAAAAAAACTAAGATAAGCACCACATTTTTTTTTTTAAATCTGTCCAGCGAAATAATTATCTTTAACAAAAGACTTCAGCCTGTCTCGATAGAATATATTAAAAATAGGATTATTTTTTTCCTTCAATAGATTTGTAATTCTTGCTTGATGAAATGTTAATATAGACATTTATTAAGCAGATCTTAGATTTGTAAGGAGGATTATATACTTAACATCAAATTTAATAGACGGGCAATGAGAATTTCATGCCGTTCAAAAGGCGTCCAGTTGTTTATAAACGAGAGATTAGCATCATCTGCGTGTTCAATTGTATTTGGCATGTCAATTCTGTTGCAAGTCCTGCATTGAATAACTTCGTAATTTCCGGTATTGAACCGGAAGTGACGTTACAGGATATTGTCATTTAGAAGGATGAGTTAATTAAAATTTTGCCTTGACTCTTCGCTAGAGCTGTTTCACACAGTATCCGGAAGCCAAACATCATTTGTTTGAACCATCATTATTTCAAATCTTCACCTTGTTAAATATCCTGTTTTTATTCAAACCTGCCATTGTATGTGTGAAAATGAGATCAAATTAATCAGACAGAATCCCACACGCATATCCACACTGACAAAAATGCCGCATTATGCTTCAAAAATCTTTCCTCGTGTAATTTTTTCCATCATAACGTTAATAAACTTTATGAAACAACAGATTTCTGTTCTGTCATTTGTTGCTCAGAGCATTACTTGCTATTATATAAGCCTCATTTTATTTTATTTTTTTACAGAAATTGTCCAGTTACCCTTAGGATCGATTTAGATGTTGATTGATTGATTGATTTCTATGTTTAACGGACGAATCAACTAATTACGTGTCATTTAATGCCGAAATTTAATTTTCTTTGGAGGTTTGAAGTATTAAAAGTATGATATGTTATTCTGCTTTCACAATTGAATACATGGTAGATGATACTCAGCTTTTCCATCCATTAAGTAGCTGAAGAGTCAACAGGTTAGAGCTGAAAGAGCCTGCCACAAAAACCATTCAGTTATTGCAAATACAACACCGCTGAAATAAAGGAACTCAAGGGAGATAATGAAAAATTGATGGCGGATAGAGACGCACACGAAAGAGAAATGAAAGCTAAAAATGCAAAGAGAAAAAGAAATGATGTTTGTTTTGTTTATGGGTCATTTAATTACGCAATTTAATTTCCGTGGGAGCTTTGAAGTAACAAAAATATGATATATGTTATTCTGCTTCCACAATTGAATTCATGGTAGATGATACTCAGATTTTGTGCATATACATGTTGGTGGGGACATAATTACTATAGGCGGTGATATGTGTGTTTTATGTTGTAGCTTTGTTGAAGTTAAATTTTGGAATACAGTTTGATTTCTTTAAAAAAAATTGTAAGGCCATGAAAGAATTCTTTCATGTTGGTTGTTTGGCTGATTTTGTTTAGCGGCATATCAACACCTCTATGGGTTATTTAATGACGAAATATAAATATTTTGAACCCAACTGTATGTCTGCAACCACAGATAAAATTTATAAAAAGTAATTTTTCTATAAAATGTATTGTTGGTCATTCTACTAGAAATAGGTATTGTTGGTAATGTATCGTTAGTATTCTTCTATAAACATATATTTTGAGAGTGTTTTGTTTTTGTCTTTGTGTTTCACTATTTGCCCAGAGCTGAAATATTGGGCAATTCTAGAAAATTATTAATTTCTTTTCCTACTTGAATTTTTCAGGGATATTTTTAGTGATATAATGTTTGTTCACTTCCAGAAGACCTAGTATCAGAGCTAAGCTCTATGCGCGGATTAGGGTTAGGGTTAAGGGTTAAGGGTTAAGGGTTAGGATTAGAGTTAAGGATTAGGGTTAAGATTAGGTTTAAGGATTAGAGTTATCGTTAGGGTTAAGTGTTAGTGTTAAGGCTAGGATTAGGATTAGGGTTTGGGTTAGGGTTATGGTTAAGGATTAGGGTTAGGGTTAGGGTTAAAGATTAGGGTTAGGGTTAAGGATTAGGCTTAGGTTTAAGGTAAGGGTTAGGGTTAAGTATTAGTGTTAGGATTAGAGTTATGGTTAAGGGTTAGGGTTAGAGTTGAGGATTAGGATTAATGGTTAGTGTTAGGGTCAGGGTTAAGTATTAGGGTTAGGTTTAGGGTTAAGGATTAGGTTTAGATTTAGGGTTAGGCTTAAGGGTTGAAGTTAGGGTTAGGGTTGGGATTAGAGTTAATGGTTAGGATTGGGGTTAAGGATTACGGTTACGGTTTGGGTTAGGTTTAGTGTTAGGGTTAAGGATTAGGATTAGGGTTAAAGTTTAGGTTTAAGGTTAGGGTTAGCTCTATGTGTGCACTGATTCCTGGTGAAGCTCACTTTTTTGTAGTTTTCATGTCTCTCTCATATATAATACTGCTTTATTGGACGCGGGGTCTTTTTGGTGTGTTTTTTGGGAAAACTCCGCGTCTACCATACCTTTAAATACGGTACTTACATACAAGGCTGCATTAACACTTTCTTGTTGAAGTTGGAAATAGAAGATTAGATACCACCATATCATACAAAGCAACTATATTCTTTTGGTCTGATCGAAATCTTTTAAAAATGGTAGGTTGATTCAGGAATTTTCTGAAGCTGTATAAGGAACCAAACATTTTTTTTCAATCATCAGCAACGGATCAAGGTAACTGCTCCGAGGAGCTGCTTTCGCTGGTTCCCAAACTTCATGAATTTAAGCGTTCTGCTAGGCTGACATCTCGCTCACACCCTTTCACTGTCTAAACTATTAAATGTAGCCGTTTCTTCTACTCCAATAGCTTCAGGTCTCGCACTTCTCGCCTGTGGAACTCTTTTCCCTATTCCTGTTTCCCTGATAGCTATAATCTCCAATTATTGAAATGTAATGTCAATCGACGTCTCCAGATGCCCTGATCTATCCCCTATCATTCTCTTCATCCTTTCCTCTATCACTCCTATTTGCCCTAGCTCCAACTCTCTGTAACCCGTTGCATGCTAGTGGCTTCCCACGTTGCTTCGGTTGAAACGCTTAAAAAAATATTATTTCAACCTGATGACTGCGGTACCCATCTGCCCCAACAGACGACTATTCATTGCGACTGGAGACAATTCACTGTCTACATGATGATTATGAAAATTACTTGTCTGGTTTTTGAGATTGAAATTTAAAATCCATCCCCCCCCAGTGAACTGTTATAGAACGGTCAGATAAGAGATCAGCTGATAATTTTTGTCTTTCCAATTCAGTCACACTGGAAAATTTTCACTCATTTCATTTTTACTGAGCACTACCATCCGAAAATAAAAAAATATTAGATCGCATGAGAAATTGTATAAAAAAACTAATTAAAAACTCCTTGTCTGTCGTTTTCAATGAAATGTGCATGAAAGAAGGATTGCTGCCTAAATACACACACACACACATATATATATATATATATATATATATATATATATATATATATATATATATAATGACAAATATATATATTATGACATATATATATATATTATATATTATATATATAATATATATATATATTATATATAGTATATATATATATATATATATATATATATATATTATATATATATATATATATATAATATATATATATATATATATATATATATATATATATATATATATATATATATATATTATGACACCCCACTCTAGATTTTAATCGCCCACCTTCTCTCGTCTGTTACCCCTCTTTATAGCTCTGCATTCGTCCCCCTCTTTCATACTTACACTCTCTCTAACATTTTTATTCCCGGAGTCGTTTTTTCTGTTTTCGTTTTGAATTTGTAGGTCTGATGAATTGGATCGTATTTATGATTCCAATGAAATAAATTATGACCATGGAATATTAATCTTTAAGCCTTTTTGTATATATATATATATATATATATATATATATATATATATATATATATATATATATACACACTCATACAGTATCCTCCGGGCACTCGGTCGGCGGAGTTGCATTGTCTCTTCCCGTCTGGGAGATAGTATATAAGTATAATGTAATGTATATAAGTACGGTCAGCAGTTTAAACAACACCAGTACGCTCAGATTCTCCGGCATGTTGAGAAGCCGTCACAGGAAAAGCGATGCCAGTTCCAGCCGAGCATTTAATTTCAATGGACAGTTTTTCAGATAATAACATTAACAAAGGGCAGCACATCTAAATAATGTAAATAACTCACCATCGTAGAAATTCCGACAGATATTCTATCCATTTTTACATATTTGTTCCAGATCCCATTCCAATGGTAACATGCGGCAGGTGCTGATATAAAAACTTTAGCTCGTAAATTCATCAAGTGCATGAGATTAACATCCGGTGATGACCTGTTCTCATCTCGGCTGGCGGGATTCTTTTCGCTCCATTACGAATTAATCGAGGTTACCCCCGTTCATCCCCCTAAAACTTTGGTTTGCACTTATCATTTAAATAAAACGAAACAAAATGGAAAAATGCCTGACAGGAATTATTGCTTTTTCTGCAAGAATGAATGAATGCAAAGTATGTGACGTGAATTAATCGATGAAAGGAAAAAGAAGCGCCGAGGGAGGAGGAATTATACAGAAATTGAGGCCAACAAAATTTGAAACATGCAAAGGAAGAAGACGGTAAAATTAACAGTTTGGTAAAAATTTTTTCCTAGGGTTAAATCGAATCCTTAGTTAGGTGAGAAAGAAAGAAAGAAAGAAAGAAAGAAAGAAAGAAAGAAAGAAAGAAAGAAAGAAAGAAAGAGGAACGGAGGATTGAATTCAGCAACGAAAATCTAATTTTCAAAGACAGAGAGAGAAAGAAAGGCAGTAAAAGAAACAAACAAACAAACGAAGGGAAAATAGGATTGACCGAAGAAAGAAAGAAAAAAAGAAAGAAAGAAAGATAAATTATAGATAGATAGATAGATAGATAGATAGATAGATAGATAGATAGATAGATAGATAGATAGAAACAGACAAAAATTAGATTAACAGATTGATAGATATGGAGAAACAATAGATAGATAGATAGATAGATAGATAGATAGATAGATAGGAACAGACAAAAGATAGATTAACAGAGTGTTAGATAGATATGAACAAAGATCATAAATAAAAAAAATAACATCAGACAAATTTTATATACATATACAGACTGAAAGAGCGATATGAAGAAACTTAGATTGATAGAGTGATATGGAGGGATGCATAGACACATCTAAACATAGATATGAACAGAAAAAAGATTTGATAGATACATAGATACATAAATAGATATGAAGAAATATTCTCTCTCTTTCTCTTTCTCTCTCTTTCCTTCTCTCTCTCTCTATCTCTCTCTCTCTCTCTACATATATATATATTGAGAGAGAGTGAGAGAGAGAAACTACAAACGCTTTTGGTTATAATATGTATTTGTTTATATATATATATATATATATTATATTTTATTCTTAATATTTCTGCTACACCAGTTTCCGGTCACGTAACCTTCTTCAGGCAAATAAAAGGAATATATTTTTAAAAGCAATAATTTTTCCTCATGTTATTTTAATATTTCATTCTTCGTTTTCGGTATTTGTTAATGAGCCTTGAACCCCTTTCTGGAAAGTTTGTAAAAAAAGTGAATTTCTGCCTAAGTGTTAATAAAACCCTTATGTTTGGTATGTGAGCTGGTGATGATAGATGTGTTGATGCGATATGTCTTCATATCCTTCTTAGCCTCAATATGTAAATTCCCTCCGCATATATACATACTGGCCTATAATAATCAATCAACATTCACATATATGTATATACACATACACATATATATACCTGTCCCACAACACACAAACACACATTTTTCATGTGTTTGTGAGCGTGCCTGTTACTAGCCTATCTGTTTTTGTTTAGTGTATGTATATATATTTTTGTTCTCTATGGATCCCTGTTTGCGTGTGCGTATGTGTATGTTCGTGTCTGGCATCAACCTGATACTTAACAAGATAGTTGCCCTTCACAAAAGCAACCCGACAACAGAAAACTCTTTGTTTCGCAACACATCTACAAATGCAATCAAGGCAAATTTAAAATTATGCCAAGATAACAAACAGAAAGCTACTCTTTACTACAAATTCAGGAAAAAAAAACTTCATAAACAAACTTAAATGAGCACTGAGCAGATCATAGCCCCACCCGCATTGACACACAACTTGCACACACTATGGCCAGATACATTGGTTGGACCGCACACGTACATACACATACGCACGAGGAAACAGGTATCCATGGAGAACAAATATATATATATATATATATATATATATATATATATATATATATATATATATATATATATATATACTGGCAAAAGCAGATAGACTGCTCACAGGCACACACACGAACACTGGAAGAATGTGCCTGTATTTTTGTGTATATGTGTATGCGTACATGCATATACATATATGTGTATGCTGATTCCTTATTATAAGACAGTATATATATATGGGGAGGGGATTTACATATGCAGGATAACAAGGATAGGAAGACATCTCTCATCAACACATCTACCATCAGCAGCTCTCATACCAAACATAATGGTTTTATTAAGACTTAGGCAGATATTCACTTTTTGTCAACATCACAGGAAAGAGTTCAAAGTTCACTAACAAATACCGAAAACGAACAATAAAATATTAAAAGAACATAAGAAAAAAGTTTTGCTTTTAAAAATATATTCCTTTTATTTGCCTGAAGAAGGCCACGAAACCGGAAACATTTGTAGCAGAATTATGAAGAATGAAATATAATATATATATATATACTAAAAGAAATCCACATGATAACTAAAAACTTATCTCCTTTTTTTTTAAATATACCTTTTTCTCTTGTTGGAATAAGTATATCCTTTTCACTATATATATATATATATATATATATATATATATATATATATATATATATAGAGAGAGAGAGAGAGAGAGAGGGGGAGAGAGAGAGAGAAAGAAAGAGAGGGAGGGAGAGAGATAGGATCAGACAAAATTTACATACACAGGCTGATATAGCGATATGAAGAAACTTAGATAGATAGATAGATAGATAGATAGATAGATAGATGAATATTAAGATGATAGCAAACGTTCAAATAAACAATATCTTATTATGCATCTTATATCCAGTCATGAATTTCAGTAAAATAATGTAACGAGAAAAAAAAATATATATATTTTTGTCATTTCCTCAGGCAAGTCTCTTCTACAATACTAAATTGAGTCTGTTGATTACGTTTCTGCATTCGAACACAATGTTGAGACGATATTTGTCACTGATGGATAATATTTATTTCACTACTGTCATCACGAAAACAGTGGGTTCTGTCATAATTGAGATGGATATCCTGCCTACTTAAGACGAAATAATTGTATATGCATTTCTGATAGACTGATAAACGCAGTCCAAAGTTCTCCATATTTCCCTTCAAGTATTTGCGCCTAATAGAACAGCACAGTACAAATGCGCTGGCAGTACGCGAAGTCTTCTAATTATTTTTAATTACCAATCGAAGATTTTTCTGGCTTTTCTTTTCTTCTTTACTCTTTCTCTTTCTCCGATTTCTTCAATCTTTTATTAATTTCTTTCTTTACAAACTTAGTCAGCACTGACAGTATTAATTTTTTTTTTCTCCATTTATTGATAATTTCATTCATCTCTTTCACGGAGTCAGGTTTTTTTTCCATACCCAGTTTCATAAACATCTTCAAACAGTTTGCATTTGTCATTAAAAAAACACATGCACATCACATACAAATCAACTGGTGTCTAGCATTGGGCACCTCGACGTGGGTAATCGATTAGCATGCTTGTGTTGCTAGAAGAATTACGATTCAGTGGTGATTTCGATACTCACTGGGTATTAAATATTTTCGGCTGCGCTTAGAAAATTTTGGGCGATTTTCCCCTAGTGTAATGGTTATAATATTTTCTGGCTTTAAATAAAGCGCAGTGTTGATAAGCCATAAACAATTAATCAATCACTCAAATAATGATTAGCTTCACAGATTCATTTTCATTCTTTGTAACAGAAATAAATGGAAACTACCGAGACTACAAAGTGAGGGATCAGTTTACATAGGGACTGTAATATAGAACTGATCACCCACTTTATATCGGGATATAATTTCTTGTTTCAATATCTATCTATATTTCTGAGATGAGGTATTATGTACACTATTGACATTATTCAGACTATTGTCCTCATCTTTGTCGCCACATTTATTACAACGTTTCGGCCGTTGTACGCTCCGGCCTTCTTCAGGTGGTTGGAATGTCGAAATAAAAGGTTCAGTTTGACATTCTAACCACCTGAAGAAGGCGGGAGCGTACAACGGCCGAAACGTCGTAATAATTATAGCGACAAAGATGAGGACGATAGACCGAATAATATAAATAATTTCTTGTTTATCAAATTCTGATTATGTATGAATTTACCTCTTTTCCCCCTGCTATGGGTTAATTAGTAAGATTTGTATTACTAGACGTCAATCATCAGTTTCTGTGTTCCTGAATACTGTTCTTCTATTGTCTTTTCTCTATACTTTCATTCTTTTTCGTTCTCATTAACCCCTTACCCTTTAAGGAGATTATCGTATCGCTTATAGTGAAATGATTAAAAATAATTATCTGAAGTACTACTGTCCAATTCAACCAAGATTTCAACAAATGTCTTCGCGGATTTGGGGATGATGAATAATTTTGTAACCTCCAACCAATCTGTGACACCGTTTCTCGTACGTTTACTAAAGTTAAGCAGCGTCGAGCCTGGTCAGTATCTAGATGGGGGGGATAGTGTAGAAAACCAAATGCTGTAAGTTTGGCGGGTGTAATAAATAAACTATATACAAAATAGAAACCTAACAACCACGCAGTTTCTGACTCTAACTGAAGACGAGCATATTAAGTTTAAATTATGACTAAACTCCGCTTATTGTGATAGCAAAGGACTTGTTTGTGATAGTCGATACTGTGCTAATTAGCAACAATACCCAATACTAAGAATCAATTATTATTATTTCTTATTGATCAGCAGGTGGGAAATGCATATGCATGAATCAATGTGAAAAAAGAGCTCATCTTCTGCAAAACATTAATTAACAAAGCATAAAATACTTATAGCTAAAGTTACACTAAGAGAAACCATAATACCTGATTAATCTATAGCCGCCGTGCCCTGATGACAGAAAAACCCTGCCAACCACACTTAGTTCATATGGATTATTTCTTCTTTTATCTAAATAACTTCTGAATACAGAATGTTGCATTTAATTTCTTTAACTGGAAGCCGTACCTGTTTGACTCAATCATTTGATTCTTTGAAATCTTCCAATTTCTCCACTCTACACGATATCACCTGGTTCTTTTAAAATCATTAAACCCCGACCGCCTTGATAATGCCACTAAGACGCAACGGTTACTGGTGTAAAAGAGAATGAAAAAAAACCTTAGTGAGAAGAGATTCAAGAAGATGTCCGATTGGTGTTTAAATATTTAAATATTATATACAACAGGGAGGCAAAAAATGAGACTAGAGATCCACACGTAAGAAAATAAACTATAAGAAAAGATCTTACGATTACATGTCGATATTTCACTAGTAAAATGGTAAGACTTAATTGCTACTTTAGTCGTCCTGAGTAAGACGTTAAACTACATCCGCGTCCGGGGAAGACGATAAACGACATCCAGCAGTAAGGCCTCTAATCAGGAGGTTTTGAGGAGCATGGAATCACCTCTTAATTGCTGGTGTTCCCAGGTTCACCCTGACCCAAGGTGGTAGCACCTGTTAGGGTCTCAGTTATGGGCAAATAGTTAACTATTACCAGCAATACTTTTTTGAAAAAAATTATTACCAGCAATACAATTTTGAAGAAAAAATATTAGCAGAAACAGATTTTTGACAAAACAAAATATTGCCAGCAATAAATATTTTTGTCAGCATTAAATAACCCATTGAGGTGTTGATATGCCGTAAAAAAAGATAAAACAAACGAATCTAAACCAAAGAATACATTTCTATTCATACGAATCTATCCTAAAAATGTTGTCGGCATTAAATAACCCATTGAAGTTGATATGCCGTAAAACAAAATAAACCAAACCAATTAAACCAAAGAATACATATTCTATTCATACGAATCTATCCTAAAAAATGTTGTCGGCATTAAATAACCCATTGAGGTTTATATGCCGTAAAACAAAATAAACCAAACCAAACCTTGATAAACTAATCGTATGCTTAAACTCGAGCAAACGTCGGACCAAAGTATAAAGGTCATCAGAACAATTGCCATGAAATAATTTATAGAAAAGACAGAGGGGATTCATGTCGCGGCAGTGGGGAAAGTGACTGAAGTTGAGATGCCAGGTCAAGACCGATAATGTTACAGACCCTTCTTTGAATTTTATCGAGAATCTCGAGATATCTAATTGTCTCACCAGATATGACAGAAGTATTCCAGATAAGGGATTAGTAGATTATATAAACGTGCAAAATAGATTCTGATGAGAAAAAAATGTCTGGCACAACACGGGGTGGGGGGTCAACTTCCCTGATAATATCTCGAACAATTAATTCGATATAATCACTTTATTTCATGTCTTTTATCTTTCCCCTGGATTTCTACTAAGGCAGGATGTGACACAAGGTCGTTTTAACTTGGAAAGCGCCATAAATATATATATATATATACATATGAGCCAATGACAACACCTTTTGCCTAAGACCACTGTAACTATGTTATCGATCGTACACAACCACTCCCTCTCTGACTGCAATGAGGTAGGTGCTGCTGTGGATGTTTGAATCCCCGGAACTGGGCAAGTTTTCCTTCCTCTAAAATGGTGAGGAACGTTTTACTCAATTTCCGGCACAAAATTTAAGTACCGTGAAAAACGTCAGCCCCAAAAGCTTCAAATAGTTGTTCACCTGGAGTTTAGAATCAGCCATGAAGACAGTATAGGTTTTTCTGTTAGGTTTTGAGCGCGTTCAAATTTAAAAGTTATTCCTTACCCTAGTTCAATTATTATTATGATTAGTTGTGTTTAAGGCTATCTAACAAAAACACTAGCAACGTAGCGGCTTGTGTCTCTAACTGGAAGTGAGTGTGACAATCTTAAATGACAGCTAATCTATAATTACTGAGAAAGCTTTTAGCAGGGTATCTGTTAATGCCAATGTTTAGCTAGTTTACAATATATGCCGCATATTAGGAATCAATAATTAATAAGTCTTATTCATCAAAAAGCCGAGTAAATGTACTTGCATTTCAGGTGATTTTTTTAAACAAAAGGACTCAACAGAGCATGAA
The DNA here is from genome assembly GCA_963932145.1 of Acanthosepion lycidas. Lineage (NCBI taxonomy): Eukaryota > Metazoa > Mollusca > Cephalopoda > Sepiida > Sepiidae > Acanthosepion > Acanthosepion lycidas. The sequence continues at coordinate 65,204,608 of OZ010612.1, forward strand.
TTTGATAAACGATAGTTGAACGTGGTGAACACGACTGGAATCCGAACTCGTTTCTCCAATTTTGCAACCCGAGCCGCAATGCATTACTCCAATGTGACAAGCCGTGATAAAGGAGTTAATTGCTGGCAATCAATTAGTAATGATACTTATTGAACAGCAAGCACAGTAGATGCACTTCTTTTTTTCTTTTTTTTTTGGTGGGGGGGTAGGTGGTGGTGGGAGCTTTGCTTTTTTTGCAGAGAGAGAGAGATGTAGGATGATTATGTGTTCTGAACAACGCACCACCTCCATAGACTATCGCCGAAATATGCACCATGGAAAGGTCACTCTTCCCTCATCAACATTATCTAGAGCGATAAACGTATGCCTAATATATATATATATATATATATATATATATATATTATTATTATTATTATTATTATTATTATTATTATTAATAGAATTAATGTGCTCACTGCAATGAGTAGAGCCGGCCTTCCGTGACGATCCGCTTAGGTGAAACCTTGGTAGATTTGTCTGGCTCTCTAGGTTTAACTATATATATATATATATATATATATATATATATATATATATATATATATATATATATATATATATATATATATATATATATATATAATATCAGACATAGAGTGCTGGTGTTAATAAAATAGTGCTTGATGTAATATAGCGGGCCTATTAAGTAAATAGTAATAAATATATATATTATCCCTCAACGGTAACACGATTCGGATTTTCATGCACATGTAACTTTCAGTCTCTACCCAGCACCTAATAATTGTGTTGTGCATGAAACTTCGAGTTGGACTACTGGTGAGGGGTAATATATATATTTACTAATATATATTTTTTTATATATAATGACTTATGAACAGGACTAAGATCGACAATTATTTTAAAATTTTTCTGTTTATATATATGTTTATATTTGTTATATACCGTACCTACAGATACTAGTGTGTAGGCCTCAATCTTCATAAATACGTTGGACACTATTTTAAGTGCGGTTAATATGCTAAGTAGTCCACCACTTGCAGTGGTTTACCTACTTCACGCCGCTGGCGAGTATTGTATTTTGTAGATGTTATAAAGATTACCATTTCATTTCCAACCTCCGTTTTGGTTATTCCTCATTCAGTAACCTTTTGTAGGTTAATCTATCTATCTATCTCAGTCTGTGCATATCTATCTATCTATCTATCTATCTATCTATCTATCTCAGTCTGTGCATATCTATCTATCTATCTATCTATCTCAGTCTGTGCATATCAATCTATCTATCTATCTATCTCAGTCTGTGCATATCTATCTATCTGTCTATCTATCTATCTATCTATATCATTCTGTTCATTATCTATCTATCTATCTATCTGTATCATTCTGTTCATTATCTATCTATCTATCTATCTCTATCATTCTGTTCATTATCTATCTATCTATCTATCTGTATCATTCTGTTCATTATCTATCTATCTATCTATCTATCTATCTATCGTACCTATGAACAGTAATGTGTATGTCCAATCCTCATAAATACGTTAAACACTATTGTAAGTGGGGGGTAATATGCTAAGTAGTCAACCACTAGCAGTGGTTTACCTATTTCACGCCGCTGGCGAGTATTGTATTTTGTTGATGTTATAAAGATTACCATTTCATTTCCAACATCCGTTTTGGTTATTCCTCATTCAGTAACACTTTTTGGTTACAACAGTATGCATATTCCATATGCATCGTATTAACACACCTTAGCATTAACACTCTCATTCAGACTCATTAGAAAACAATTTACTGTTAATAACTCTTGCAGTGTCGAACTCTCTACATTTGGATGGAGAGGAACTCGAACGACGCTGTGTCGAAGGGCAGACTCGTCCGGGGAGGTAGACATATACCCGATCCCACGTATGCGGGTTCTACGGGTAATTTTTCCGGTAGTGAGTATTGTACTTTGTTGATGTTATAAAGATTACCATTTCATTTCCAAACTCCGTTTTAGTTATTTCTCATTCAGTATCCTTTTCTAGGTCACAATATTATCTATCTATTTATTTATCTATTCCATTTTTCATATCTATCTATCTATCTATCTATCTATTTATCTATTATATAACGTACCTATGAACACTAATGGTTATGTCCCAATCCTCACTATTGCAAGTGGGGTTTTATATGCTATCTAAATAGTCCAACACTAGCAGTGGTTTACCTACTTCACGCTGCTGGCGAGTATTGTATTTTGTTGATGTTATAAAGATTAGCATTTCATTTTCAACCTCCGTTTTGGTTATTCCTCATTCAGTAACCCATTCTAGGTTATAGCAGTATGTTATATTCATAGATACAAATATTTAAGTAAATGCTCTATTTATAATGAACAGCATTAAAAACATTTACCGCACTGAATGTCCGAGAAATATCGTAGAAAATATATGGAGTCCGACAAGAATCGAAACTGTATCCTACACGGAACTGTCATTTGGCCTGACGTCATATACAATTTAAATACAGAGGAAGCGTTTGCTTCACGATATCAAATTACTGTTTTTAAACAACAAATTTTCCCATGATTTTTCTCAAACGAATATACCTGCTCCAAGTGTATCTTAAGGTAAACAAAATATGCTATGAAATGGAGTGTCAGAAAATTTTTCTTTCTGTGGCAGTAGTATGCACCTAATCCAGCAAAATTATGTGAAGATTACTCTGACTATTATACATAAGATGAATAATAATTTATGTTTTTGTAGAATTAACTACATACTGGTTTTGTCACCCTGATTAATTACGCGTGCCTTATATATATATATATATATATATATATATATATATATATATATATATATGTATATACGTTTTACCAGTTTGTGACTGGGAGAGATAATTCAGAGAAGGATATAAATCCAGTGAGAACTCAATGTAGACTACAAAACATTATAATGATGAAGACGGAGACTTTAATTATCCATTTATTATCCGGAGGAGGTTTTGTTATGATGAGCTGAACATCTTGCTGTTCACGGAATAAAATTATAAACGAAATGGATATTTAAATTTCCGTGTTTTTATTATCAATATATATATATATATATATATATATATATATATATATATATATATATATATATATATATATATACAGAGAAAAAGAGAGACGGACACAGTCTCTATTCAACAGATAAAACAATGGAAGCCTTTCAATGCTCTATTGGTGCTGCCAGTTTGTAACTGGAAGAGATAATTCCGAGGAGTATATAAATCCAGGGAGAGCTCAATGTAGATTACAGAGCATTATAATGAAAGGAAGAAGACGGGGACTTTAATTATCCATTTTGCTTATAATTCTTATTTTGTGAACACCAAGATGTTCATATCATCAGAACGAAAGCCTGCTCCGCAAATGGAGAAAGTACACCAGACGGAGACCTTAGCTTGATAGTGGGAGAGGGAAGGCGCGAGAAAGAGATGGGTCGGGTAAAGATGGGGCTAAGAGATTAGTGGTTAGTAGTACTTTGTTTCCTCAACCAAGAATTTACTCTACACTTTTAAGATTTTTTTATTGGTTTGTATGTTATTTTGGTCGATACCGTTTGTTGTTTTAATGTAGGATTAATCAGGTCGATTCAAATTAATCTAATTAAATCGATCTTAATCTAAATAAAATACGGTATTAATTTGGTAAAACTTATTTGTTTTTTGGCCTAAGTCTGATAGTCAATGTGGACATTTATAGAAAGAGTAGAAAAAAGAATGAGAAGGAAAAGGTTGGGTGGACATTGAGGTCATCACCCGACGGCGACAGTCTGTTTCATCTTTAATTTTTAGGCCATGTCAGTGGTTTTGGCTCGACTATTTAGATATGTTGATCAGTAGTAAATTGTGGCTAGAAGGTTCATTATATTTTATCCTAACGGTTATTTGATTGGACGGTAACGGTTACGTTTCAAAGTATTCTAGAAGGTATTGAGCAGAAATAATTGTACATTAAAATGCGCTTCTTATTAGCTATTTATATTGTGGTTTCTTAACTCTTTATTCATTATTTACTACTAGCAGTAGAGCCCGGCGTTGCCCGGGGATGCAACAGTAAGAGATAGATCAAGTATAGACAATCATAAAGACTGAAAAATAAAATTGACAAAGATTATTGTTTAAGGTTGATGGACACGCATGTCTTAGGTTTTTTTTTTTTTCACGAATTGGTCAAACCCAAACTCAAACAAAAACATTATTTTCAATCGTTATGAGTCTATCGATAGAATAGAATTTTATTATAAACAATTGTCTTGTAAATGGAATTTTAAAAGCTTTCTGAATGTAAAAATAAAGAAAAAAGTGTGCAAGACAATAAGAAACACTGCCTGCCAAAAAAAAGTGAAGTTTTGTTGAAATCGGTTGAAAATTGTAGGAAATCCGATCCAATATATAAACGTACAGACAAACACAGAGACTCTCACACACACACACAATCTGCGTTTTATAATAAGTAAGATTGAATACCGTCTTATTTGTTTATTATTTGTGTTTGTAATTTACCTAATTTATTTAGTTATTTTTAAGAATATAGATTTTGTTATATTTAGTTTATATCTTTTACTTATTTCTTTTTTAGTTTAGTCATTTATTTGTTATTTTGCTTATTTATTTTTATTTTACTTATTTATTTTTTTATATTTTTATTTTAATTATTTATTTTATTTTTATTTTACTTTTATTTTTTAGTTTTTATTTTACTAATTTTTATTTTTTAACTAACTTATTTTTTAGTTTTTATTTTACTTATTTATTTATTTATTTTACTTTTTTTAAATTTTATTTTAATTATTTATTTTATTATTTAGTCTTTAGTTTTTTATTTAACTTATTATTTTTATCATTTATTTGATCTATTTTTTAATTTATTTTATTTTATTTTTTAAGGCCATTCACCCAAAGCCAGGCGAGCATGCCACTAACACGCAAGGGGTTACAGAGCATTGAAAACAAGAGTAAAGAGGCGTGTTCGAGGAAAGGATACAGAGAAGGACGCGGAACAAGTTCAGGGTGTCACCTGTTGATTAATATTCCACTTGAATATTTGAAGACTATAGTAATCGGGGAAGCAATAAGAAGACGGGAATTCTACAGACGGGAAGTGCGAGAGAAGAAGCTGTTGAAGTCGATTACATTTAACATTTATAACAGTGAAAGGTAGAACCGAAATGATAGCCTGGTAGCTCGCTTAAATTCATGTAGTCGGGGAACCAGCGAAAGTAACTCATCGGAACAGTTGCGCTGAAATTAATTGTAGAGGCAGACGGAAGCTACGGCATGTCTCTGTGATAGCGATTGTAGACTAGATGCCAGATCAGGGCCTATCATCTTGCATATTCGTCTCTGGATTTTGTCGAGGACCTCGAGACATACAGCAGTAGCACCAAACCATATATGACAGCAATATTCCATGCAAGGACGGGGGTTGATTTAGAAATTTGAAGGATGGACTCATTTATTTATTATTTTTATTTTACTTATTTTCTATTATATATATATATATATATATATATATATATATATATATATATATATATGTGTGTGTGTGTGTGTGTGTGTGTGTGTGTGTGTGTACACTATTTACATTATTCGGACAATTGTCCTCATGTTTGTCGCCATGTTTGTCACAAGTTTTCGACCTGTTGTACGCTCCGGCATTCTACACGTGGTTGAAATGTTGAACTGACACCCTTTATTTTGCTCACTGGGGTAGACTGTTCTAGTTCCAAGTACCATGTGTAATGGATATCCGTTAACAGTTATCTCCTGTTAATTCCCCTCTCAAAGTTCTCCACCGCCTTAACCAGGTATCGAACTAACACTCTTTGGGTCCTGTCATTCGATCTAACTAACGCCTTTATCCACTGTGTCATGTGTCACTTCGAGATTCCAACCACCTGAAGAAGGCCGGAGCGTACAACGGCCTAAACGTTGTAATAAATATGGCGACAAAGATGAGGGCAATAGTCCGAATAATGTAAATAATGTGCATAATACCTCATCTCAGAAATATAGACAGATACTGAAAGGCCGAAACGTTGTAATAAATATGACGACCAAGATGAGGACAGTCATCAGAATATTGTAAATAATGTACATAATACCTCATCTCAGAAATATAGACAGATACTGAAAGGCCAAAACGTTGTAATAAATATGGTGACAAAGTTGAGGACAATAGTCCGAATAATGTAAATAATGTGCATAATACCTCATCTCAGAAATATAGACAGATATTGAAATGCCGAAACGTTGTAATAAATATGGCGACAAAGATGAAGACAATAGTCTGAATAATGTAAATAAGGTACATAATACCTCATCTCAGAAATATAGACAGATACTGAAAGGCCGAAACGTTGTAATAAATATGGCGACAAAGATGAGGACAATAGTCTGAATAATGTTAATAATGTAGATAATACCTCATCTCAGAAATATAGACAGATACTGAAAGGCCGAAACGTTGTAATAAATATGGTGACAAAGTTGAGGACAATAGTCCGAATAATGTAAATAATGTACATAATACCTCATCTCAGAAATATAGATACATATAAAATAAGTTCGACAGGATGTTGAAAAGAGTTAAAATAAATTTAATCAAAAAATTAACAGTGACAAAAATGGAGCTGCTCATGAGAAAATCATAGATAATGAGAAAAAATTAATGGTTACTGCATGGGATAAGAATAAGAAGAAATGATTGAAAAATAAAAACGAAAGGAGAGTGGCCAAGGGATGTTCTTCTTCTCTGTGTTTTACATCTTCGTCGCTCTATCACCTGACGTTGCTCACCGGCCGCTAATGATTGTCGTGTCTTTATCTCAGACAAAGGGAGACAATCACATTTTGTATCCCTAGTAATGAATAGTTAAGCAGTCCTGGCTTATCTGTAACACGGTTCCAGCTGAGGTACTATGCTTTTCATATTTGCTGAAGGCGCTTATATTTAATTGGACAATTATAAAATATTGAGTTGGTGAACAAACAGCGTAACCATTAAGCCAAGAGAGGGGGTAACAGCTTGGAAGTAACAAGTGCTTTGATGTGCGGATGCTGTGATAGATATCGGCTCAGAATTGGAAATAGAAGAGGTCAGTTCCAGAATTCTAGTTAAGTTCGTTAGAATCACATGCGCAAAACCCCAAACATTTTAATTCTTCCCCACCAAACACGACTCAAATAGAAGGACAGAAACACTCCCATAACAATGGTTGCCAACTATCTACCTCAGTAAATAAATGCCAACTTACAGATGAAATTCTTCTGCAAAGTCATCTTGAGTCGTAAAGAGATATGATCAGCCAAGAGTGCATAAAGCCTGATTCCATAATCACGCCTGCCAACTAAAGAAGGATATTAATATGAAGTAAGGGGGATCAGTTTAGTACTTAATGACAATAGGAAACAGCTCCCCCACAAATCAATCATGAATCAAAAAGAAAATTGATTCCATAAGCCTGTATCACGACTGTCAACTAAGGAAGGATATTAATATGAAGTAAATCTAGGGGGATCAGTTTAGTACTTAATGACAATATGAAACAGATCCCCCACTTAATGTACTGTAGAATCTTATATGAATAAATCAATCCTGAATCAAAAAGAGAATTGATTTCATAAGCTTGTATCACGACTGTCAACTAAGGAAGGATATTAATATGAAGTAAATCTTGGGGGATCAGTTTAGTACTTAATGACAATAGGAAACAGATCTCCCACTTAATATATTGTTGAGTCTTATATAAATAAGTGAATTGAAAAAGAGTTGGTCACCCAAGCATTCATCATGCATGTCATCTACGGAAGAAAACGAAAGACAATGTCCTTTGTGGTTCGTTACTAAGTAGTTCTTTCATTTTGGATTCGTGTTGGTAATTTACAATAAGAAAATACTAGTCTATTCGGGCATATTGCCGTTTTGCTTGGAGGCCACCACTCCTTTCGTTTACCATCCTAAATTCTTACTATTCTCCAATTAGTGAAAAAATTAGCAATGAATTTAATTGTGATATCCAATATTTTTCTTAATTAAAAACTAGTCTCAAGAATAAAAATCAATTATTATTAATATCGATAATGATAAGATATGAATCAATCTTGAATTGATTATAACCTTTACAAAAATAGTTCATCAGCGAAGCGTACAAGTACTTTAGTAAATATAATACTTCATGTGATTCATAAAACAAAAACACTTAACAATTTTATTCCCTACTTTTATTGTACTTATAGGAAATAAAGCTAATATACATTTGTTTTCTACGCCTTACCTAAATGAAACTCTGAAATCTGGTGTGAATACCAATCAGTACAGCATGCCGATTCCAAATTTCTGGCGGAGTGAACTGCGTCATGATGTTCTTTTTCTCAAAAACGGTGCCCAACTGACCCTACTATACTTTGCAGTCGACAAAATAAAAAACAAACAAAGCGCATGCGCGAAATTAAAAATATAAAATGGCGACAATTTACCCATCACACACTGTATATTTTAATCATTTCTAAAACACAAGGTGTTACTGAGGCCTAAGCGTGTATGAGAAAAATACTATTAAGAAGAGAGGACAATAGGTAACGACTGATGTTGCATTTAAAATTTTGAAGATCAAAGTTGATTGGAACGGAAGAGAATTGCACAAATGAAAAGATCAAGAGAAGAAACTGCATTTATATACGTTACGGTTACATCTATCTAATTCAAGTAATAAAGTAAAGTTCATCAGAAGAATTACCATGAAGGTATTTATAGAAAAGTCACCTTGATGTTACGTTACAGTTGGTAAGCGATTGAACCGAGATGTCAGGTCAGGACCATTAAAATTGCAGATACTTCTCTCAATTTTATCAATTTATATCAGGAGAACGAGACCATACTTGCCAAAAATACTCAAATCATGGACGAATGGTAGACTTCTAAATTTCTAAGCTAGATTCTAGGCAGAAAGATTGTCTAGCACAGCACAGTGAAGCAACTTAATTGATTCAATATAATTTTTCCACTTCATGTCCGTGAAAAATGTAAGCCAGAGAAGGCGCAAAGACTCAATCTCCTCTTTAAATAAAAAAAATTAAATCAATCCATATCATAAATTAAAAATATCTTTTTTTATTTTTTAGGGTGAAAAACAAAGCGGATATGGTGAAAAGTAAGTCAGAGAAGGCGTAAAGACTCACTCTCCTGGAGGTTAGATTCTTGAAACATCCATATCTACTCTTGTTTAGCCGGATGTCCTAAGTAGCCGGACGGTTTAGCACGTCAAATTTAATGAGGATTCCTCATAATGTTGCAGGTTCGAATCCTGCCGAGGGACGCACATTTTCTTACAAAATTTCTCGAGAATTCAGGTAAATGTTATTAAATAAAAATATTGTTTAATTAAATAAACAGATCATTTACTCGTATTTAAATATCCATCTAAAAAAAGTTTTAAATAAAAAAAATTAAGAGTCTGTCTATATTTCTGAGATGAGGTATTATGTACAGTATTTACATTAGTCGGACTATTGTCCTCATCTTTGTCGCCATATTTATTACAACGTTTCGGCCTTTCAGTATCTATCTATATTTCTGAGATGATGTATTATGTACACTATTTACATTATATACTCACACTCTTTGGTTCTGTCACTGGATCTAACCAAAGCCTTTATCCACTGTACCATGTGTCCTTGAGGACAGTGGGTTCAATACCCGGCTAAGGCAGTGGAGAACTTTCAGAGGGAAAATTAACAGGAGATAACTGATAACTGACATCCATCAAACATGGCACGTGGAACTAGAACAGTCTACCCCAGTGAGCGAAATAAAGGGTTCAGTTCGAAATTCCAGCCACCTGAAGAAGGCCGGAGGTACAACGGCCGAAACGTTTTAACAAATATGGCGACAAAGAAGAGGACAATAGTCCGACTAATGTAAATACTGTAAAAAAAATTAAATCAACACATATCTTGAATTAAAAATATCTTTTTATTTTTTAGGGTGCAAAACAAAGCGGATATGAATGTTTCGAGAATAGGCAGAGAATGTGAGTTCAAAAGCACTATATATATCGTCATCAGAGAGTCAGAATATTTCGCTGTATCACAGTTCATCAGTGTGGCTAGACATCCGATCGATTCAGGTCGGGACCGAATTATGGGTGTTGGGTGTGCGTGTATGTGTTTGTGTGTTGGGTGTGCGTGTGAGAGCGCGTATGTGTGTGTGTGTGTCTGCGCGTGCGCGTGTGTGTGTGTGTGTGCGCGCGTCTGTGTGTACGTGTATGTTTCAAGACAAAAAGATGACCCTGAAAAGAAATTGACAACAATTATCAACAAACCCCTTGAAAATAGCTAAATAATTGCACGAAATCGCTTGGGACAATAAAGCCTACAAACAAATTAAGGCTACTTTACCTCAACCCTCGCCCCAAATTCAAGAAAACTTAATCAAATTTCCCTTGTCATGTTCAACGAAACACGTTTGAAAGACAAGTTGCTGCCTAAATATACATTATATATATATGTGTGTGTGAGTGTGTGTGTGTGTTTGTGTGTGTGTGTGTGTGTGTGTGTGTGTACCGAGTGTAACAGCAAAATTGTCCAAATCGTTTAACGGTATATTGTTAGATTAAGCTCTGAACCGTTGTATTTTCGAAATGATTAAGGATATCTTACTGGAATTCTCCGAGATTTTTATAACACTATTGAGCTCTACTTCGAACAATAACAATTTCTTTAGCTCTAAGTTGAAATGATGATTCCTCTTGCTCTTGTGACCTCCTGATCCGGTTCCCCTCTCTACTGTTCCCTCCTCTTTTTTTTTGAAACTTATTCGCTGTTCTCTTGATGGTACTTTGATTTAACTTTGAAGATGGAAACCAGTTTATGAATGTTGGTACCATTGAAGGCCTGAATGATCTTTTTCCTCTCACCATTGCTCAGTTGTGAAGACATAATGAAGCTGACACAATTTTTTCTTTTCTCTTTCTAGCTGAATAACTGAAAGGTTTTTGCAGTGATTCTTACGACAAATGGTGTCAAAAGAGCAAAACAAAAGATTATATTTGAAAACCTGAACAAAAAATCTCAATTACTTTAGTGTTTTTTTTTTTTTTTCTTTTTTATATTAACATTTTATTGGATGGACAATTATGCTGTTACACGTTTGGACAATTTTGCTGTTACACCCGGCATGCATGTCTACAGGTATATATGTATGTGAGTGTGTGTGTGTGCGTGTGTCTGTGTGTTTGTATGTGTTATCAATATGGTTTACGAATTCTTACTTCGACACAAATTCCCTTACACGTAATCTCTGTCTCTTTCTCTTTCTTGAATGACTTGAACGATTATGATCCCCACAGCTTCCTCTCTTTTATTGCTTTCAGTAATACTTTCTCGTTTATTACCTAACTTTGTCCTTCCTTTCCTTATGCATAGAGTCTGTTGGTATACTCAGTTGGATTAAAACCTAATGTGGTTTGTCACTAGCTTCTTAATGACAAAATAAAATGTCGCGGAGACATTGTCGTTATCTTATTGTTGATAACGGCGTCTGACTTTCTGGAATGTCGTATTCTCTTTAAGCCATATTATTTTTTGATGCTAGTAATTCATTTTAGAATCAGTAAAACATCAATCACTCTTTCAGGCTTCTATTTCCTCTTCGGAATGTTTTGTTACTAATCATTCTACGTATTTTTTTTTAAATTGCTGCCCATTTGCTGTCTCTCTCATTCACTAGTACTCTTTCCCTTTCCCCCTCTGTCATCTTTTCTCTCTCTTTCTAAACATCTACTTCTTTCGCTTACGTTCTCTCTTTCTTATGACTTCTCCATTTCTTATGATGTCTAGCCCACGCATGCGTCGCAGTGTTCAAGCTACCATCTTGAAATTGACTTCAGCGTCACTAATTAAAACTGTCGGCTTTCAGTAGACCATCAACACGCTGCTGTCTTTCAGCATGGCCGGCAGTCTAACAAAATATTTTTCATGCAGAAACCTCTTCAAATATGAGATATAACAAATAATAATCTTTGAATGGAGCTAGTGGTTGAAGCTAATGCAATTGTTCTTTATAACTATCAATAACAAACGGACCTTTGCAAAAACTGGTTGTTTGGTAAAGCGAGAAATTCATCGTAAAAATGGTGTCGTGTCAGGTCGTTTTTAAGAGAGAGCTTTCTTTATGATAGACTAAAGGGTTTGATAATATTGGGAGGAGAACACTTTATAATCTGGTAAAATTATATAAAATCTACTGAGATTGTCATTGATAGAGAGAAAAATGTGAGAAACAGATTGACAAAGAGACACGAAAAGGTTGAGATAGATAGATAGATAGATAGATAGATAGATAGATAGATGTGTAAACTGAGGTGGAATATATATACACAGACAGACAAATAGATAAATGAACATAGATAGATAGATAGATAGATGTAAACTGAGGAGGAATATATATACATACAGACAGACAAATAGATAAATGAACATAGATAGATAGATAGAATGAACAGAGATACATACACACATAGATAGATAGATAGATAGATAGATAGATAGATAGATAGATAGATAGATAGATAGATAGATGTAAACCGAGGGGAAATATATATACACAGGCAGACAGATAGATAGATAGATAGATAGATAGATAGATAGATAGATAGATAGATATGAACAGACGTAAATAGATAGATAATATCTCTAGTGGTAATACATCTCAAATTAACAAATATTTGTGCACACTTAATCATTAAATTTTAATGAAGGTAATTATAATTAAATTCCATTCACATTTTGTCTGTCATATAGTTAGAGATGTGAGTCATTAAATTTGGTTGAATAATATCTGAAGTCTCTTGGAAAATATCTTTTAAAATATCAATCTCTATACTTTCTCTCTCTCTCTCTCTCTCTCCCTCTATCTTTCTCACTTCCCTCTCACACATCTCACCCCAACCCTCACCCGTATACCTTTGCCCTCTTTCACCTCATCTCCCTCTCCCCTCTATCTCACACTTTCTCCCTCTCCCCATACCTCTCCCCATCTATCTCTCCTCGATCTCAGTCTTTCTCTCTCTCATTGTATTTATATGTGTATGTTTGTGTGTGGATGTCACCATATATTTTATCTAAGTTGTCAAGGATGTCACTTGTCATCAGTTTGATCAGTAAGTGTTAAATTCTACAAGTTTTCTTTGCTCGTTATTTCTCTGCCGAAATTAGCCTCTTCTTTTTCAATATGCATTTCCGATTTCCCTGTATATTACTCATATTCTAAGCGACAAGATGAACCTTCTAGATATACTGACAATCTAAGATGAGCTGGGGATCGGTAAGTTTACCGAAGCGATAAATAAAATGTACGACAAATGAAAAATGCGCCACTGAGGTTTCTTCCTGGGTCAAAGCCGTCATGGACGCATTCATCCCTTCTCGGAAATATCACATGAAACCGCAATTGTCTTCACAGTTCACACCAGTGTGCTGGGTCGCCATAACACAGAGGAACCACTATTTCCGTCTATACCAGCGTGAAAGCTCTTGTCATATCAGGTGCCTATTTGCTACTACTCGTAACAAATGTAAGCGAGTCCTCGAAGGGGCTAAGTTCCTGTTTGCTAAGAGAATGAGGCATCGCATAGCCTCTAAAATTTTTGGTTCTCGTGACTACTGATGTCTCTGTAATATGCTACTAAATAAATGCAAAGTCTCTAATCCTCTCTCTTCAATCTATTTGAGGTATTATCATCTTCTGCTGATAAAGCTGAATGCCTTGCCTGTAATTTCTCTACTCTTGACTCATCTGGAGTATCCTTGCCTAACTTCTCACTTAGAGCGGATTTTCTGCTGAGCGATATGCATATAACACTTTTCCATAGTTTCTGCTATCATCTCTAACCTTGATCCCCACAAACTGAGTGAAACCGATGGCATCCCCGTAATAGTCATTGAGACGTGTGCTCTCGAACTGGCTCCTGTTCTCTCTAAACTGTATAATAAATGTCTCGTTGTCTTCTGATTTTCTGCCTGCTGGAAGTCATCGTCTGTTGTTCCAGTTTTTAAAAACTCTGGTAAACCGTCCAACCCTTCTAACTATCGGTCTCTTAGCCTTCTACCACTTTTTGGTAAACTCATAGAGGCCCTAACCAATGGTGAATTGGTTCATCATCTCTCATTGCAGGACCTTTTCTCAGACAAGCAATCATGTTCTAGATAAAAACGGTGAAATCCAGGCTGTGGCTTTGGCCATCTCTAAAGTCTTTGACAGGGTTTAGCAGTCAAGCTGAAAAGTTAAGGTATCTCAAGGCATATTTTAAGCCCATCCAGTCGTTCCTATCAAATAGTGTAACGAAACTGGTCCTGAATGACCATTCTTCTAAATTCTTTCGTATGAACGTGAGTGCCCCCCAGGACTCCATCCTGTTTTTAATCATCATTAACGACCCTCCCCAGTAACATCAGCTCTCAACTTGGCATCAACGCTGATGACACTACCATTTACTTAAGTGGGTGTTCGGTCTTATACTTATGAAAAATATTATATAAAAATGTCTTCATATATTTGTATTACTTGAACTGTCAGCAATCTTATAATAAAGAATGCATTTCTTATTTCAGTGTTTTGTCCTCCTTTATTCAGATACTCATTGGAACCCTAATAATTAGTAGCTCATAAAGCTATTTATCCCATGGAATTTGCATTTGAGTGCATTTGTATAATGATATAACCATTGGACTAGTGAGACCTTCCAGTGTTTCACTTTTGTAGTACATTTCCTACAACGCTTATTGATCCCCATATCCTGTCAGTAAGTTCATTTTGTTCTACTGTTTTGATTCACTTTCTCTTTTATAGTGCTGACCTAACCTCAAATTTTTGATACTACGGATATTTCATATTTTTATCTTATAGAGTTTTCCTCTACCTAGTTACCATTAATTTACAAATGTTTTCGTTAATGTAAACTGTCATTCATTTGTTTTTTCATATATTTTTTCAACTGAGATAATTTATTTAAATTCTATTAATACTACTTATGTTAAGGTCTTCCATTTTGAAATCCTAATTTGTCCCCAAATTACTAGTTACACTCCATCATTGCCGATAGCACGCGAATTACCAGCCACGATGAAGGGATGTCCCCTAGGGGAGAGACTGTGACTTGAAAGATTATTGGGCTTCAAATTCGCACCGGGCCTGAAGTGGAACTCGTACATACGATCAATTGCTATGGGTGCAAGTAAAATGGGCGACTCCTGTACCGCTCAAGTAAGTACCTAACACCTTATGTTATCCTCTGCCTTTACAAGAACCAAATATGGGTTACTGTTGTCATATTTGGGCGGGAGCTGCCCAGACCTCACCCTTCAACCTTCACAACATCCTCGAGCATTTATGCGTGACGAATTATTCTCTAGCATCCTCTCTCTCTCTCTCTCTTGTATGATTCTTTATTTCTTTTACCACATTGTTTACGGTTTTTTTGTTTTGGTGTTTGTTTTTTTTTCTGGCGGTATGTGGCAAGATACTCGCTGCTCTATGGCTACTTCCACGGAAAGTGTTCGAGCGGACTACATTCCTTAGTCCCGCCAGTTCAAACCTTAACAGCAAGGACATGCTGTTACATGCACTTACATAATAGAAAATTCCCCAAATTCATTCCGTATTCCATCGGTGAGATGTAAGTTCCATTCAGTTTGTTTCCGCGGAACCAACTCTGGAAGTTCCATTCAGTTTGTTTCTCTGGAACCAACTCCCAAGAGCTAACTATATCTTTGTTTATTCTGGTGATGTTAAAGTCCAATCATTGTACACCATGTTGATTGAAAACTGACATATTTGCATTGCAACGTGTTACGAACTTCTCGCGTTATTGTTTTATTTGGCAGACATATATTGATTCGAAAACGGGAAATATCGTCAGTGATCCGTTATTTAATCTATTTAATAATAGTAAATTCCTGTCGAGCATTTATTATTATTTAATTTGGAGTGAGCAGAAGGGAATAATAATAATAATAATAATAATAATAATAATAATAATAATAATAATAATAATAATAATAACAATCTTGTATCAGGTTGCACGGTATTGACACCCACTGAATATAAAACCCGGCATGACAGAGTTGGCCAATATCAGCACTTGAAAATCTGTATCTTCTACGGGATGAAAACTGAAAGAAAGTGTTATGAACACCACCCAGACGTGATTACGGAGATAAGACCTACTACAATTTTATGGGATTACACAATACACACAGACAGAACAATCAAAGCTAACCGCCCAGACATTGTTATTAGAGATCCTACACACAAAAAAAAATGCTTTTTTATTGATATGGTAGTACTTGCAGACTACAATGTATCTTTGAAGATCTTCAAAAAGCTGTCAAAATACAAGGACCTTGAAATTGATATCTCAAAAATGTTGTACATGGGAACATCAAAAATCCCCATTGTAGTTGAAGCCCTCGGATTGGTTGGAAAAGATTCCAGTAGACTACTTGAAGAGATTCCTGGAAGCCCATGCATTAAAGAAATACAAAAAATTGTTCTCACGAGTATAGCCCACACGTTACGAAGGGCTTTGTCTATGTCATTTTTTTTTTCAAGTGGAAAATGTCATGATGCCATTTCTAACCTTAGGAAAGTCGGGACTCGGAAAGAAATAAGTATACACCAGAAATCAAAGGAATAATAATAATAATAATAATAATAATAATAATAATAATAATAATAATAATAATAATGCCATACACAATAGTGTAGATCCAAAATACAGGCTCTGTGACAAATATTAGGAAACCATAGACTGTGTAATATCAGGATGATCTGTACTTGCCCCAAATGAATATAAAAATATTCACAATAGAGTGGTCAATATTTACACTGGACAATGCGCAAATACTTTGGAACAGATGTTAGTAAACACTGGTATGAACATCACCCAGCACCTGTAACAGAAACAATAGACATTAAGACATCTTTACAAACAGGAAGTTTGAAGGAAATAGGCCTGACTTAATTGTCCAAAACCGAAAAGAAAAAGCTTGCGTACTAATTGATATGGTTTCCCCATCGGACTTCATAATAGCAACCAAGCAAGTTGAGAAAATTATAAAATATATATTATGTCTACTTTATAGTTAGGGCATAAAGACCTGGAAATTGAAATAGAAAAAAAATGGTGGGAATTGAAAAAAAGAATAATACCAGTCATAGTTGGTGCGCTTGGAATGATAAAAAAGGAACACAACAACATATTGAAAAAAAATTTCTGGAAATGCCAGCTTAAGAGAAATACAAAAAAATATCTTGGTAGGTACAGCCCCAGTCACTAAGAAGAACTTTGTCCACGTAATGATGGTGAGATTATGGGAGTTAGAAAAAACAAATGATGAAATGTAGCCATAACAAAAAACCAATATCTGCATTAAGTCTTCCAGCAAGCTTGATAGGAAGTGTGACAATAGCAGAAATCGAAATGCAGGTTGCCCCACAAAAAAAAAAAGGAAATTTTAGATTTAATATATGATGAACAAAATTATCGATGGGGTTTACATCAACCTCAATTACAGAGGGAAAAGATCACAGACATACAATCCTTAAAAGAATCCTTAACTAGAAGCTTGAAACATGTTAACCAAAAAGCTAACAATTAAATAAACTGCACCAATTTTCCTGGTTTTTTTTGGGGGGGGTGTAGGTAACGCTGTATAATGGTGATGGTTATTGTGATAATAAATGTAATAATAATAATGCAATACATAAAATGCAGAAACGATGACAAGATAAGCCTCTTAATAGTGACTACTGTCCCCGTACGATACAAGCTGATGCAGACAAACCCAAGTCATCAGTGTTTTCGTAACGCAGGCTTAAAAGCTGAAAGTGACGGTTTTATTCTCGCTGTACAGGACCAATGCTTGCTAAATAGAAATTACCAAGCACACATACTGAAAATGTTGTCACCCCAAAATGCAGATTCTGTGATAAATATTCGGAAACAACTGTAAAATTTGTTTTAGGTTGCACTGTATTAGATGTTACAATTTTTGGATACATTATGTAACTAGTTAGCTAGCCCAAATGATTGACTCACTTTATAGTCCACGAATAGAAGCTTAACTAATGAGAAGACGTAGAATATTCAATCCGTCGTGTATAAAGGCGGCCATTTTGTTTACTCTATCCGAATGTCCAGTGCCAGCTTGTCAGGCGAAGAGAAACAGAAAGAAGAACTACGCTCTGCTACTTTACCGGGATATCCACTGCTAACCTGAACTACAATTTTCTACTGTCTTCGAAATATTCACTGCTAACTTCTGGATTCTCTACTCAAAGACGACCGTCATCATGAACAACATTAGAACCCATTGAATATAAACTAGGGATGGCCGAGTGGACCAATATATGCATTGGAAAATCTGCAAATTTTACGGAAAGGAATCTGAAAGAAACTAGTATGAACAACACCGTTACAAACATAGGTTATGTAACAGTTTTATGGGACTTTATAATACACGCCAACAGACCAATCAAAGCTAACCGTCCAGACATCGTGATCAAAGACTACAAAAACTCGTGATCAAAGACTACAAAAACAGAAAGTTATTTCTTATTGACAGTTCCTACAGACTGTAATGTACATTTGAAGATCTTCAAAAAAAGTATCAAAATTCTAGGATCTTGAAATGGAAATGTAAAAAATGTAGCCAAAGAGGGCTTCAATAATTCTCAGTTATAGTTGGAGCCCTAGGTTTGATTGGGAAAGGTTCCAATAGACCCATTGAAGGAAATTATAAAATCTTGTACTCACAAGTTCGACTAGCACTTTACGAAGGGCTTTATCTATATAAAATATATACGATCTTAAGTTTTGTTGTTTTTGACAAAAATGATCATTGGAAAATGTCATGAATCCAGTTCTGACCTTGGGTCACAAATGGGGACCCAGAAGGAAATATGTATACAACAGCAATCAAAGGAAATAATAATAATAATAATAACTAAGAAAAATACAGATGAAATCATATTGCCTATTATAATTTATTCGCATATTCACTTAGATTGCTGAGGTAATCGCTATATAAAGAGGCCTCTTCAAACCTTTCGCACCAATCTTCATTGTTGTAGTCAAGATTGCAGTAGTACTTAACCTATTATATGCAGAATTTCTTCACAGAGAAAGCAAATAATTGAAGAGACAGACGCGTGGTTATAGAAGTGATGGCATTCTAATGCGATCTTATAGACACCCACATAGAAAGGAAAGAGATAAGTTTAATCAAGATAGAAAGTCTTTCTGTGTGACAGTACCTTGTGAAGTTCTGTCTTCTAAAGAAAGATCTGCAGTGTCATAGGTACTGACTGGGCATCTCGACTTTCGTCATTACTCACCGACACGACCTATCACATGACAACAGCTCTGACGAGTTTTTGGGGGTTTTTCCCCCGGCGCCTCAGCTACATGGATTTAAGGTTACTACTAGATTGGCAGCAAGGTACCACCTGTTTACTGCTGAAATATTGTCACTTCTACTCCAACAGTTTCTTTTCTCACACTTCCCGCTTGTGGAACTACGTAGTGGCAGCATCTGTTAGGGTCCCAGCTATGGGTAAATAGGTTAACCCCCAAACCGGGGTCAAAATACTGAAAGTATAATAATATTTTTTTATAGTACAAATTCCAGCAATACATTTTTTGGAAAAAATATTATCAGAAATGCATTAAAAAATATGACTTTCGATAAAAATAAAAAAAAATTACTTTACGTAAATACGTCAGTGAAACTTTATCTATAAACTGATTTCTTACAATGAATACACATTCTATTTACATGAAGCTAGCTTAAAAATCCCAAAATAAACCAAACCAATCTAGACACTCAACAAAAATCCTTTTTGCAAAAATATATCAATGAAACCTGATCTACAAACTGGTTTCTTATAAAGAATATATATTTTATTTATATGAACCTAGCCCATAAATCTCAAAATAAACCAAACCAAACCAAACACTTGATAAAAATTCTCTTTGCAAAAATATTTCAATGAAACTTGATCTACACGCTGGATTCTTACAAAGAATACATTTTCTATTCCTATGAACCTGGCCTAAAAATCTTGTCGGCATTAAATAACCCATTGAGGTTGATATGCCGTAAAACAAAATAAACCAAACCAATCTAAACCAAAGAATACATATTCTATTCATATGAACCTAGCCTAAAAATCTTGCCGGCATTAAATAACCCATTGAGGTTGATATGCCGTAAAACAAAATAAACCAAACCAATATAAAGCAAAGAATACATATTCTATTCATATGAACCTAGCCTAAAAAACTTGTCGGCATTAAATAACCCATTCAGGTTGATATGCCGTAAAATAAAGTAAATCAAACCAAACCTCGTTTACTTGTTTCTCTGATAACTACAATCTTCAAAAATTTAAAATCAACGTCAATCGTCATCATCTATCTTCTTGAATATTTTTCCTGTCGTCAATCCTTCATATACTCATACTATTCTCTCACTTTCACCGCCTGCAACCCCCGCCCTTGCGTACTAGTAGCCTTACCTTAGGTGAAATGATTACAACAAATCTAGATGCACTTTAACCAAATTAAACGGGTGGATTTCCGGGTATCAAGTTCTATCCAGATGCTGGCCTATATCAACAGTCATCTTTGAAATTGGAGAGAGGTGTGCAGTTTGTTTCACGGTTCCAATGCTTCCATTTCGTATTCTTATTAACCATATCGGGATAAGTCGATAGGCAAAATGTTGTCAGGGTGAAGAACTGACATAGCAGAAGTTTTCCCATGTATCAACTACCAACCTAACCACCCAGACAAGCAGAGGATGTCATGAATTAAACAATTACATAACGGGTGTAAGAGTAAAATTGTCGAAATCGTGTAACAGCATGTAATAATTATCCATCACACAAAATGTTTAATTTTTTTAAAAAATCACTAAACTAAACGAGTTTCTTTTTTCAAATTTTCAGATAAGACGTTTAGTGTTGTAGCATACCTACGGACGATAATAGGTATGTTCCCATTCACATAATTACAGGAGTAAATACTGTTTGTTAGTCTGCAGTTGGAGATTCGTCTGCAGCAGTGCTACTCGAACTCTCTGCCTTCGAGCAGAGAGAAACCCAGATGAGGCTATGCCGAAGGACAGAGTGTCTTCTGGGGTGGTAGACAGCTACCCGATCCCGTTTTTTACGGAGTCTAGGGGGAAACTCCACGTTAAATTCGGCCTTGTACTACATCTGACCGCGTGGGGCGATTGGCAAATATCCTGCAGTTAGAGATTCGCCTCCAACTGCGCTGGTGAAAGTCTCTGACTCCGGACAGAGAGGATCCTCAGACGAGGTTATGTCGAAGGGCAGAGTCTTGTCTCAGGAAACAGCTACCAGACATCATTTTATACGAGATCTACCGGGAATTTTTGGCCGAGCCTACAGGTTCGGATACTCCACTTTAAATTTGGCCTTGTGCCATATCTGACCGCGTGGAGCTGTTGGTAGATATGCGGCAGTGGGGGATTTGTCTCTAGCTGTGCTGATCAAACTCTCTACCTCCGGGCAGAGAGGATTCCCAGACGAGGCTATGTCGAACGGCATAGTCTTGTATTGGGAAACAGCTACCCGACCCCGTTTTATAGGTGATCTACGGGAAATTTTTCGGCGAGCCGGTGGGCTCGTATACCCCGCATGAATTTCGGGGTTGTGCCACATCTGACCGCGTGGGGCAATTGCAGATTCATTGTGGAATTCATTTGACTCACTTCTAGCAGTTGACTGCTTCTTCTACGCGCTGCTGTTGAATCTTATATGTGTTGTTCTTGTCCTAAGTATTATCGTTCATTACCAACCTTCGCGTGATTATTCTATTCAGTAACCTTCACTAGGTAACAAAATTTAATATCTTGATCCCATTTTTCGTAAGAATCACTGATTCAACTAGAAACGGAACATGTTCAAACCAGTTTGTGTAAGGCTCGTTGTCTTCCCAACTGAGCAACTGTAAGAAGAAAAAAGATCATTCAGGCTTTCAGTAATGTTATTAACATTCATTGTCTGGCTTTCATCTTCAAATTCCATTCAAGAAGGATAAACAGAACGGTGAATAAGATTAATGATGGCTTGTTAATTTAAACGTCTCCAAAACTAAACTGCAATCTATTAATCATCTGAGAGATCCCTCCCAGCTTTTTCATCAGCTAACCTCCAGGAAAGTGAGTCAGTGCAACTTCTCGGGCTAAAATCCTTCACTGACATGAAGTGGAAAGACAAATCCATTGCTAGGTTGACTGTTAAGAAATTTGGTTCACTGTGCCATGCTAGACAATTCTTTATCTCGAGTATCTATCTTAGATATCTATGTGTCCCATTAGTTCACGCCAGAATATTGCTGCCACATACGATGAGGTGTTCTTGCTATTTATCTAGAGTTCTTTGATAAAATCCAAAGAATCAGCAATATTATTGGACCTGTTCTGGCATCCTGGCTTCAGTCAGTTTTCCATCGCCGTAAAGTTGCCGCCTTATGCCATTTCTTATACTTTCATGGTAATGGTTCAGATGAGCTCTTCGCTAAGGTACTTAGATTTTTTTTTTTAATTTAAGCGTAGAATAGCGTCGAGTTCTTATCAATTTACAGTTGAATTGGCTACATGTAACCGTAAGAATTTGTTAAAAACCAAACCTACTTTAATCTTCAAAAATTTAAATACAATGTCAATCGCTATCTACTGTCCTCCTGATTACTCTTTCCGCTTATTAATTATGTTTCTATTCGTAATTATTCCACAACGTGTAACCCCTTTGTGTCTTAGTGGCTTTACTACCATGCTTTTGGAACTCTCTTCCGGCTCCATGCTTTCAAGCCAACTTTAATCTTCAAAAATGTCAATGCAATGTCAATCGCTGTCTTTGACTTTGATTTTGACTTTGACTTGACTTGTATCGGTTTTCACCCTGGTCGGGTTGGACCAGCTTCCTCCCGAGCAAGTACAGCATCACGGACCATCGCTGCCCACGATCGCCGATCCTGATCCAGGTCACACGAAATGGCGGGCCAATCGCGATTCAATCGTCGAAGACCAACTACTTGTGCATCCGATAGTACTGCAAGGCCATCCTTGATTGTGCTAGCCCACGTCCTCAGCTGCCCACCGACACGTTTTCGCCAGCCAGGAAGAGAAGGAGGGAGAAGTACATCGCGTATGAGCTCTCCCTCCGGGCGTCGTGCTGCATTTTCGAACCATCGGAGAAGACCCTGGAGTAGGACGTGTGGAAGAGGATGGGGACTCAGGTGACGACGTAGAGTGGCTGTGGGCATACGATCGATTCGGCGGCATCGTAGAATGCAGCGAAGGCAATCGTTGTCGAACACTTCAAGCCTTCGTAGGTCAACCGCTCTAAGTGACCACGTTTCGCAACCATAGAGAAGGATAGTCCGAACAATAGCCTGATAGATGTGCCCCTTCGTAGCCGTGGAAATCTCCCGTCGCCCCCATAGTGACCGCTTGAGACGCACAAATGCGGACCTTGCAGCTCCTATACGGCGTTCAACTTCAGCAGCAGCCTGCCCAGATGGTATAATGGATGAACCTAGATAGATGAAAGACTGCACATCCTCCAGATTGACCCCGTCCAGCGTCAGTGGCTGCCAGTTGACTGGATCAATCAGGGACGGCATAACTTTGAACTTCGAGGCATTGATGGTCATACGTACATCCCGTGCTGCAGCTTTCATGCGGTTGAGCGCAGCTTGCATATCGTCATAGTTCGATCCGACCAAGACAATGTCGTCCGCATAGGCCAGATCAGACGCCCTGATATTCCGACCAACCGTTACTCCAGTGTAGTCCCGAAGGGCCTTGCCGAGGATGTAGTCGATTGTATAGTTGAATAGGGTAGGTGATAGGGCACACCCTTGCCGCACAACAGTTTTCACCTCAAACGTCTCCAACTCCTCACCATAAGCACGAACACGGCCTCGTGTCGACCGGTAGTAGCCCTTGAGGAGACGAAAGAATTTAGCGGGCATGCCATCGGCCTCCATGATACGCCAGAGTGAGCCTCTATCAACGGAGTCGAAAGCAGCCGCAAAATCGACGAAGCAGAGGACCGTTGGTTGCTGGTATGCCCAGCGTTGTTCGAGGGTGCGCCGCAGGCTGAAGATCTGATCAACACAACCTCTGCCCGGACGGAAGCCACCCTGAGACGGTCGGGTTCGCAGATCACGGATGCCTTGAAATTTTCGCAGGAGAAGGACTGCAAATACTTTGGCCACCACGTCGATGAGGCTTATTCCTCTGTAGTTCGAGCAGAGTTTCCTATCACCCTTTTTGAAAAAAGGTAGTAGGATGGCCTCGCTCCAATCGGCAGAGTAAGTCTCAGAGAGCCAGACCGCATTGAAGACACGATGCACCCACGAGGCGAATACATCTGGCACGGCTTTATATATTAGGTTGGTGCAAAAATAATGTCGTTTTCTCACATAGTAATACATGTGAGAAAACGACATTATTTTTGCACCAACGTAATACTTCTGCAGGTATACCATCCTCACCAGGAGCCTTGTTACGCAGATGGCGCAGAATATCTCGCACTTCATCTACCGTTGGGGGTGCAGTGTTGCAGTCGTATTCATCGGTCGGTTCAGTGGCCACTTCCGTCGCCGGAGTCGGATGATTGAGTATCTCGTTAAAATGCTCTTTCCACCGATCTAACCGCTCGCTCAGACCCGCAATAATAGCACCATCACGGGAGCGAAGAGTCTCACTCACCCCCGTAGTTCCGGGACTCGCCCTCCTCACCATCTGGTAGAGTTTGCGAGAGTCGCCACAGGATGCTGCACGCTCAGTATCTTCGGCGAAGGCGTGCAAATGCGCATTTCGGTCAGCGCGGATGGAGTGAGTTACGCGGCGCCGTAGATCGCGAAAGTTCGCAGCTCCTGCCAGTCGCGCTACCAGCGCCTTTTTCACCAGGCGAAGGCTCTCCCGGTTATCCAGTCCCGATATGGGTGACGGGTGACACCAAGATGGGCGCGTGCCGCTTCGACGGTGGCAGATTTGAGAGCTTGCCATTCAATTTCTGGTTGAGGGTCTGAGCTTGGTTGGAGGAGAGAGAACCGATTGAGAAGTTCCAACCCGAACTGCTCTCCCACGCGCAGGTTCAGATTGTCGACGTTGATTCCCTTCAGGATCTTGGTGGATCACCTTGCCCGCAGTCGCAGACGGAGGCTTGCGCGGACAAGTGTAGGATCCGATCCATGCGCACTGCCCATATCTGCACCCAGATAGGCTCTAGAGTCAAGTACAGAGCTTGCCCATCTTGCCTGTACCAGAATGTAGTCAATCTGGTTGGATGTACGACCGTCATTGGAGCGCCAGGTGTCGAGATAAGGTCGTGGGTGCTGGAAACGAGTGTTAGTCACCACAAGACGATTAGCGACTGCCAAGTTGACTAGGCGGTTGCCATTGTCACACCGTGTTCCGAGGGCGAATCGAATCGACCTAGAACATGTCTGGTGCCTTCGTTCGCCGGTCCTGTGCGAGCGTTCCAATCCCCTGCCACCACTAGAAGATCAGTGGAAGGGGTACAAATGCTTGTAGGTCGCGATAGAAGATGTCCTTGTCCTCCTCTGCAGCATTCAGTGTCGGTGCGCAGACGGAGATGACAGTGACGTTTATAACAGCGCATTTAAGACGGACCGTGGCCAGCCTGTGAGAGACTAGTACCGAAGCAAGCAGTGCTGCCTGTGTTACTGGGCTGAGAACAATCGCCACTCCATACAGCCCGCTGTTATCCTCCACTCCACTATGGTAAAGGTAGTAGACGCAGTCAGACTTTGGCACTTTGATTATTCTATACCCGCTATACAGGAGGGGGACCTCTGACAGACAGGCGACACAAACACCATACTTGTACAGAGTCTTGACGGTGAGAGACTGCGTACCTTCGTCGCAAAGAGTGCGGACATACCAGCCAGCAATCTTCATCACATCTCTTCTTGCAAGGACTGTGGTAGCTTGCTGATTTCTCACCGGTCCCGCTGACCAGAAGACCGGCGCGTCGGATACACATGCAGCGGATTCCCTAGCATTATTCGTATTCTTGTTAGTTGTATCGTTCATAAAAGAAGATTCATTAGGATTTGATTAAAGGAAGTGTTCCAAGTCCTACCCGAGGGAAAGGGGAAAAAAAGGCCTGTTTGCCGCAGATTTTTCCACAGACGCGGATATTCACCAGAGCCCCTTTAGTCGGGTTGCGGCCCTAATACCGCTGGGTGCCAGACCAATCCGCCTTGGGTGGCCCTACCAGGAACCGAATTTCCCGACAACATAGCCCTGGCACTACCACGTCGCCACCGCCCTGCCATGTTGAGGAGGGGTTGGACTTTTAAGGGGGAATCGCTGTGTACTGACTTCCTGATTACTCTTCTTTTGTTCTCCCTCCATAGTAATGTTTCTGTTTCTAATTCTTCCACATCCAGTAACCCCTTGTGTCTTAGAGGTTTTACTGCCGTTCTTGGGGTTAACTCGATTTTAAAAATAATCAGTAGTATATTCAACCTTATTTGTCACGCAACTCTTTTATACTTTCTGTAGAAAATTCTCCTGGTTCTGTTTTTTTCGGTAAATGGATGAATTCGGTTTTCTGAGAGACAGTTTTCCACATCAAAGAATTCTGCCACGATTGAAGGAGTTAATAATCGATTTGTGAATATGACAGGTGGGGTAAAGGTGAATAACCTAGATTCAAATGTTTCCTTGTGTTATTCTCGTATTTTCTGCGGCTCATCAGCTGTCAAAGAGGTGAAGATTCTTCCTAGGTAAATCAGGTAAAGAGATTCTCCCCAAACTCGTATGTACTTGTCGCAACCGCTGAACGTTTAAATGCGCATTTAAAACTTCATTACACTTAAAAAATACTCTAAATGAATAATGACTATATGGTCTCACTATAAGCAAAAAATTATTAGGTTGGTGCAAAAATAATGACGTAATAATGTCGTTTTTTGACGTATTTTTTAACTTCAAAAAACGACATTATTACGTAATTATTTTTGCACCAACTTAATAGTTTGCCAAAATAATGTTCAGTTAGTGTGGTACGTTGTGGAGAAGTATCCTTGTTGCTAGTGTTACTTCTTTTCTCACGAGTTTGATGTATTTCAATAGATATTTTATGACTCCTAGTACATTTTTGCCGCAAAGAATATTTGACGGACTCATCTGGGTCCGGGCGAAAACAAGACACTAAAGATTGAATAATGCATGTATTAAGAAAAGAAATTATATTAGGTTGGTGCAAAAATAATGACGTAATAATGTCGTTTTTTGACGTTAAAAATTACGTCAAAAAACGATATTATTATGTCATTATTTTTGCACCAACATAATACTAATATGTACACAGTTGATATTAAAGAAAAAGAAATTGAAAACATAGCTATTAAAACTATGCTTATTTGTGCATGTGATACAAACGTATATATGTATGTGCGTCTCAGTGAACAGGAGAAAGGAACGTATGCTCTTTCGATTACGCTACTTACGTACGTTGTTATATACCTTAGTGCACTAAGAAGAAAATAAGTAAAAAGACAGAAATATTTGTCTATTTATAGACTTAAACAGCGCCGCCTAATGGGGCTTTGACGAAGCCAAGTGGGGGTAACCCACACAATCCAATGCATTTTGCGATAAACATTGCCGTATGTAACACATTTTTCATCACCTGTTAAAATATATTGAATGAAGTGTTAAGACGATGTATTCGTCATTAGAATTAG
This sequence comes from Acanthosepion lycidas, assembly GCA_963932145.1. Classification (NCBI taxonomy): domain Eukaryota; kingdom Metazoa; phylum Mollusca; class Cephalopoda; order Sepiida; family Sepiidae; genus Acanthosepion; species Acanthosepion lycidas. The sequence continues at coordinate 65,232,465 of OZ010612.1, forward strand.
TCATGACTCAACTTATTAGATTTTGGAAGAATCTAGCGTCTAATATGTTCTTTTAAATACAAATAAATTCTCGTCAATTACTAAAAATTCTTCAGCTATATAAAGATTCAAAATAATGATGTTACTAATCTCTGTACACTTATGATATGAGTAGTTTCGATGAAAAGTAACTGAAGACGTACGAAATACTAGTTAGGTATTAGTAATGGCTGACAATGCTTCACATACTAATACATTTCAAGATAATATTACTGATAATTGCCTGTGTCAGAAGTTGCGATGAAAAGCAACTGAAAGTAAGATGAACGTGATCGTCGTAAAAAACCTATTATGCTTGACAATGCTTCATCTAATAAAAATTCCTGATATTATTACTAATAATAATAATACAAGTGAAAATAAAGCAATTCAAATTAAGATGAAAGAAATACTAGTCAAAAATAAATAATGCCCGACAATTTTTTCATCTTGTAAAAAAAGAAAATTTTACGAAAAAAATTGTTATAAAATGCAGGAAAAAATATAGTTTTATGGTGTTCCATATTTATGGGGAAAATATCAGCAATGGAGCGAATGTAAAGATGGACACCCAGCTCACCGAGTAAGTATATATATATATATATATATATATATATATATATATATATATATATATATATATATATATGTATATGTATATATATATATATATATATATACACATATGTATGTATATATATATATACATATATATATATATACACACATATATATATACATATACATATATATATATATATATACATATACATATATATAGATATACATATATATATATACATATACATATATATATATATACATATACATATATATAGATATACATATATATATATACATATACATATATATATATATACATATACATATATATATACATATACATATATATATATACATATATATACATATACATATATATACATATACATATATATATATACATATGTATATATATATATACATATATATATACATATGTATATATATATATACATATATATATACATACATATATATATATATATATATATATACATATATATATACATATATATATATATATATATATATATATATATATATGTGTGTGTGTGTGTGTGTGTGTGTGTATATATTGCCTTATAAAAGCAAGTATTTCAACTATTATAGAAATATACATATCAGTTCAGTTTCATATCGGGACGTAAACAATGCAATTTTTAAAGAGGTGGTTGATTTTTATTTATTAAACCAACAGCTGTTACTACTTAAACGTTATTTTAATGGTATACCACTATTTTATTTATTAAACCATATATTTATTTATTTTCGCATACCGGCCTGAGTCAGAATTTTGCTTTTTCTACCCTTTTCGATCTATCTTCATATATACGAATATACACACTTACACACATCATACGCACTCACTCCCACTCACTCCCTAAGAACCAAATAACACACACACAAACACTAAACAGAGACACATCCCCTCACCAAGTCCAATAAAACTGTCAAAGTGACCAGAGAATTCATAGCAGTATGTATCTATCCAGCTCTTATCTCAAATAACAACTTAAAAGAGAGACTGTTTGACCAACACAAGGAATGTTAAAAGATTCATGTTAAAAAGATAAAAAAATAAAAAAACAAATGAAAACTACAGACATAAGTTCATTTTCTCCATCAAGACATTCATTTCTGTAGTTTAGTGCTAGCAGCAAGCAGAAATATTTCTCCTCCCGATGATGGCCATTTCGGCCTAAACTAGTCGAGGAATCTAAATAATAAAAAAAAAATAATCTAAATAATAAAAAAAAAAACGAAAAAATAAAAATCTACAACCCAGTGTGTCTGAAGATTTTAATTTTTTTATTTTTTTTTATTGTTCAAATAAATATATATATATATATATATATATATATATATATATATATATATATATATATATATATTAATAAATATACATATCCCTACGTTTGAAGTGCAACTTAAAAGTTTCGTGGTTCTACCAACTCACCAGTCAGGAATTATTACTAATTATAATATGTTCTGCCTTAGGAATTGGTACAACCATGAAATTTTAAGTTGTCCTTTGAAAGTAGGTATATGTATATTTATTAATAAAAACAAAAACAGAATGTACATTGCAACTGGAATGTAGAGAAACGCTATTTTCATATTTTTAACTGAAAAATAACTGATATCCCATAAATATAGGACACTTTAAGAGTGTATTTCTTCATATATACAGACACACACACACACACTCATATATATATATATATTGTTATGGGATCTTACCCATAATAACATAATGGACTATTACATACGTAAAAATACTGCGCCTCAACAGGAAGCAGGGAGTTCAGTCCGAAGTCGGGCAACCGGCTGACCGGCTGATCGGTTGAACTTTCTGCCTTCAGGCGGGGAGGAACCCTAACGAGGCTATGCCGAAGGGCGGAGTTTCTTTCGGGGAGGTAAATTGACCCTGAACTCGTTTATATGGGTTCAAAGGGCATATTTTTTGCCGAACCCTCGGGCTCTGAGATCCCTCGTTATACCGGCCTTGTGCCACATGATGCCCTCGTGGTGGGGGGGTGACTAAATACTGTTCAGTCTTAAGTCTGGAGTGAGGTCCGTCAGAAGCCCGTCAGAAGTCTGTCAGTCAGTCAGAACGAACGAGTCAGTCAGTCGAGTCAGAGGCAGTCCGAAACAGAGACGCGTTCAGACAATTACTACAATACATTGGAATAGTGATACTGGTCGAGACTACTAAACCTGATTGTTAGTACTAAGACTTTCTACTTCTCTGTATATATTCCTGTTTGTAATATATCTGTGTTATTCCATATCCGTGATCGAGTTCTTCTTTATTGGTTGTACCTTGGACTATCACCCTGCTACAAGGACCTTGGACCATAACAAGTAGCGACGAATTCGAACTCACACGTGAAGAACAAACCACAAAATCCTCTCTCGTAAACATAACATATATATATATACATACATACATATATATATATATATATGTATATATATATATATATATATATATATATATATATATATATATATATATATATATATACGAGGGTCGGCTGAAACGTTCATAAGTCTTTTAGTCCACTAACTGATCTGTCTGCATCCATATATATCTAGGTCAGTCTATGAACTTTATTTATTACTTTCGTTGGTCTCACTAAGGCCGTTGAAACCATTTGAAGTGATGTTCTTTGAGTCGTCCTTCCGAAGCTGGGTGTTCCTGAAACGAAGCTTCGTGTCATCATGTCTTTCAATTGAATGGATACAGTTAGATCAAATGCATAAATGTCAGACCCACTCATTTTCCCTATAGAATAAAACAAAGCTCTGTTCTTGCACCTGTTTTATTTGCTTTGTATATTTGTCTCGTGTTGGAAACAGCATTTGAGAATATAAAAGATGTTAGATTTGAGTTTAGGACAAGTGGTTTGTTGTTTAGCCAACAACGTTTCAAATCAAGAACAAAGACGTTTGTACAATCTGTTCGTGATCTTCTTTTTTGCAGACAATTTCGCACTTGTAGACATGCCTGAGATTGTTAACAAATTCTCTCGTTTCAGTCTGAGTATAAGAATGAAAACAACGGAACTTGTCCATCAGCTTACCTGTAACCATTCCTCAATTGTTGTTCCCAGTGTTTATTTTGAGGGAAAAGTTTTGAAAATCGTTTCCTCTTTCACTTATTTTAACTCCATTGCATCCAACTCCGGTGAAATAAAATGGAGTGCAGGATTGGAAAGGCTAGTTTTGCCAACAGTATTTTTTCTCACAGGCTTTGCAATTCTCATCATGTTGCATTAAAGGTGAAAAGTGATGTATACAATACAGACATCCCTATTCTGTAACGTCGACACATCAATCAACTTGATGCCTACCACATCCGTTGCCTGCGTACCAATTGCAACAGAAAACAGGGTGATCGTATTTGAAACAGTGAAGTTCTGATTAAATGTGACGGGTATTGAAGCCATCCAACTCAGGTAGGTGAGACAGGTTTTTCGTATGAACAATAGAATATTTCCAAAACAACTCTTCTTTAGTCAACTTGTAACAACAGGTCAGTTGGAAGGCTCCTCTTGAGTTTCAAAGACAATGTCAATCGATGCAGCAGGAGGAAAAAGTTTAACAATTAACAACAATAGACAAAAAACTATTAACAAAAAAGGAGTACAAAATGTAAACAATTAAGAAAAAAGGAGCAGAAAAGGGATAACAATTAACAAAAAAATGCAAAAAAGGTTAAATTTGAAAAAAGGAGTACAAAATGTTAACGATTAAGAAGAAAGCAGCAAAAGTGAACAAATAACAAACAAGGAGCAAAATAGGTAAAAAAAACAAGAAGTAGCAAAGAAAACGATAAAAATTTAAAAAATGGAGCAAGAAAAGGCTAAAAATGAACAAAAAGAAGCAAAAAAGGATAAAAACAAAAAACTTAACAATTAACAAAAAAGAGTAAAAAAGTTTGTCACTGAACAAAAAATAGCAAATATTTTAACATTTAAAAAAAGGAGGAAAAACAAAAATGTTTCAAAAATGGTTAACAATTAACAAAAAATGAGCAAAAAAGGATAATAATGAGCAACAATGAGCAAAATGGATGACAATGAACAAAAGGAGCAAAAAAAGTTTAACAATTAAAAAAAGGCACAAGCAGATTAAAAATTAACAAAAAAGAGCAAAGAAAGGATAATAATTAAAAAACAAGCAAAAAAGGTTAACAATTAACAAAAAAGGAGTAAAAAAGGTTACAAATAAAAAAAGTAGAAAATATTTTTAAAAAGCAACGAAAAGGGATAACAATTAACAAAAAAGGGTAAATATGTTACAAAGTAACAAACAAAAAGCAAAAAAGGATAATAATTAACAGAAAAGCAGCAAAGAAATGGTAGCAATGAACATAAAGGAGAAAAAGGTTAACAATTAAAGAAAACAGAGCAAAATAAGGATAAGAATTAAGAAAAATATAGCAACATTTTAACAGTTTTCAAGCGGGAGAAAAAAGGTGAACAAATAACAAAAAAGGAATTAAAAAAGGATAACAATTAACAAAAAAGAGCAAAGAATGATGACAATGAACACAAAAGAGCACAAAATGTTAACAATGTACAAAAAAGGAGCAAAAAAGGATAGCACTTAACAAAAAAGGAGAAAAAATGGTTAACAATTAAAAAAGGAGCAAAAAAGATAACAATTAACAGAAATGTAGTAAAAAAAGTTAACAAAAAAGAAGCAAAAAATAGAATAACAATGAACAAAAAAGGCGTAAAAAAGGTTATCAATTAACAAAAATGACAATTAAAAAGTAGCAAAACATGGATAAAAATTTACAAAAAAGGAGCAAATGAGAATAATTAACAAAAAAGGAGCAAAATATAGGATAAAAATTAACAAAAAATAAACAAAAAAATTAATTAACAAAAAGGAGCTGAAAAGGCTAACAATTAACAAAAAAGGAACACAAAAGGTTAATAAAGAGACGGGAGCCAAAAAAGTTAACAATTAACAAAAAGGAGCAAAAGGTGACAACAATTATCAAAAAGTTTAGCAAAAAAAGATAATAATTAACAAAAAATGAGCAATAAATTTTAGCAATGAACAAAAAGGAGTAAAAATCTTTGACAGTTAACAAAAGAGGAGCAAAGAAACGAATGAAAATTAACAAAAAAAGAAGCAGCAAAGGATAATAATGAACAAGGAGCAAAATGGATAACAACGAAAAAAGGAGCAAAAAATGGTTAAGAATTAAAAAAAGAGGCAAAGAAAAGGTTAACAATTAAAAAACGTTTCAAGGGAGGAATTTAAATGAAATGGAACAAAGAAAGGATGAAAATTAAAAAACAGGCAGAAATGTTAACAATTAACAAGAAAAAGGAGCAAAAAAGATAATAATTAACAAAAAGGGTTAAAAATTAACAAAAAAATGAGCGAAAATGGTTAACAATTAACATAAAGGAAGGAAAATTTTTAACAACAAAAAAATCAAAAAAATAATTAACAATTGACAAAAAAGAGCAAAAATAGATTAACCACGAACAAAAAGGAACAAAACCGTTTAACAATTAAAAAAAAGCTGAAAAAAGATAACAATTAACAAAAAATAGCAAAAAATGTAACAATAACAAAAAAGAGAAGTAAAGGTCAACAATTAACGAAAAAGATGCAAAATAAGGATAACAATTAACAAAAACAGAGGAAAAAAGGTTAACAATTAAGAAAAAGTAGAAAAAGTTAACAATTGATAAAAAGGAGAAAAAACGTTAGCCATTAAATAAATGAACAAATAAGTTCATAATTAAAAAAGTGCAAAATATGATAACAATTAACAAAAATATTAGCCAAGAAAGGTTAACAATTAAAAAGAAGGAACAAAAAACGATAACAATTAACAAGAAAGGCGCAAAATAATGTCAACAATGAACAAAAAGAAACAAAAAGTTTAACAATGAACAAAAAAGGAGCAAAAATGTTAACAATTAACAAAAAAGGAGCACAAATATTCAGAATTAACAAAAAATGAGCAAAAAACTAATAACAATTAACAGAAGCGTCAAAAATGGTTAACTAGGAACAAAAGTGTTGGGGCGGCACCCACCTTCTCCTCAGAATGGACTGATCTCTCTACTACTTATAGGATAGTTCTATAGAGTTCTGTAGAGATCATGTGACCATGACACTTCCGCCCCTTACCGGAAGATACAGTTGGACATTATATTCTTTCTTATTGTGACTGACTAACCTGCGTTCGTTTGATTACTAATCTCTCTGTTGGAAATACCTCTTCGAATATACCAGAATTTTTACCTACGTATGTGTCTGTCCTTATTTCAATATACGCACGCGGAAACAGTCAACATCTCAACAAAAGTTAAGCAAAAACTGTTAACAATTAACAAAAAGGAGCAAAAAATGTTAACAAGGATCAAAAAGAAGCAAAAATGTAAACACTTAACAAAAATGTAGCAAACATTGTTAACAATTAAAAAACAGGCGCAAAAAATGTTAACAGATACGGGCAAAAAGGTAACAATCAACAAAAAAGGATAAGGATTAACGGAAAAGGAGCAAAATAAGGTTAACTGTGAACAAAATGTGGCATATAACGGTTAACAATAAACACAAAAGAGCAAAAAACGTTAACAATGTACAAAAATAACAAAAGTGGTTAACAACAAAAAAGTAGTAAGAAATATTAACAATTAACAAAAAAGGAGTAAAAGTGATAAAAATGTACAAAAACAATCTTAACAACACAATCTTAACAACAAAAATGGAGCAGAAAAACGTTAACAATTTTAAAAAAGTGCAAAACCTGATCAAAGAAAAGGTTAACAATTAACAAAACATGGAGCACAGAATGTCAACAATTAGCACTAATAAATGAACACAAAATGTTAACAATTAACAAAAAAGAGCGGAGAAAAAGTCAATTAACAAAAAGAAGCAAAAAATGTTAACACTTAACAAAAAAGGAGGAAAAATGTTAACAATAAAATGGGGCAAAAAAGTTTAACGATTAACAAGCAAGGGACAAAACGGTTAACAATTAACAAAAATGGAGCTGCATTATTTAACAATGAATAAAATGGTTCAATAATTTTAATAAGTAACAAAAAAGGAACAATAAAAATTAACGATTAAAGACAATGAGCAAATAAAAGGTTAACAATTAACGAAAAAACAAAAAAGATAAGCAATTAACAAAAAAGGATCAGAAATGCTAAAAAAGACAAAAAAGTCAAATGAAAATGTTAACTATTAGCAACAAAGGTGCAAAGAAATGCTAACAATTAACAAAAAACAGAAAAAGTTAAAAATTAACAGACAGGAAACAAAAAAGTTTAACAATTAAAACAAAAGTAGCAAAGAAAAGTTTAACAATTAAGAAAAGGGAGCAGGAAAAAGTTAAAAATGAAGGAAACGGAGCAAAAATGGTTAACAATTAACAAAAAATGCTAAAAAGGTTAAGATTGAACAAAAAGCAACGAAAATTGTTAACAATCACCAAAAAGAACATAAAAGTTAACAATTAACAAAAAAGGAGCGAAAAAGTTTAAGAATGAATAAAAAGCAACATTAATTGTTAATAATCATGAAAAAGAGCATAAAAGAAGAAAGGAGCTAAAAAGGTTACGAATGAACAAAAAGCAACAAAAATATTTAATAATCACCAAAAAGAGCATAAAAGTGAACAATTAAGAACAAAGGTGCTAAAAAGGTTAACAATGAACACAAAGCAAAAAAAATTGTTAACAATCACCAGAAAGAGCATAAAAGTTAAAAATTATCAAGAAAGGAGCTAAAAAGGTTAAGAATGAACAAAAAGCAACAAAAGTTGTTAACAATCACCCAAAAGATCCAAAAGTTAACAATTAACAAGGAAGGTGCTAAAATGGTTAAGCATGAACAAAAAGCAACAAAATTTTTTAACAATCACCAAAAAGAGCATAAGATTTAACAATTAACAAAAAAGGAGCTCAAAAAGTTAAGAATGAACAAAAAGCAACAAAAACTGTTAACAATCACCAAAAAGAGCATAAATGTTAACAAAAAAGGAGCAAAATTTTAACAATTAACAAATAAGGATCAAAAACGTTTAATAATGAACAAAAAGGAGCAAAAAATTTAACATTTTACAAAAAAAAGAGCAAAACATTTATCAATTTACAAAATGGAGGTAAAAATGTTAACAATGAAAAAACAGGAGCCAAAATGGTTAACAATTCCCAATATAGGAGTAAAAAATCTTAACATCAAACAAGGATTCAATAATAGGTTAACAATTAACAAAATATTATCAAAAATATGTCAACATTTAACAAAAAATTAGCAAATAAATGAAACGTAAAATAGATTTGATTAATTGAAAATTACACTAGAAGTAAAATAAAAAAAATCTGTTAAAAAATACAAGCAGTTGTTAGCGAAAATAAAAATAATTGAAAAGTAAAATTGACACTGGCACAATTAAAAACTTAAAGCAAATAAAATCAATTAGAAATTAGTTGAAATCTTTGCAAGTGTAAACTTGACACTAGCAGACGAAAAAGCACATCTTTTTCTGATCAAAATGCATACGAAATAACCTACTACGAAAGTGTCATTAGCAAAATATTACTTATTTGTATAAATGTATACAAAATGTGGCAAAAGTGCAAAATGGGGCACAGTGAAAAATGAAGAGTCTTCTTCTGTCGTAAATTTAAACTTAGATAGCCACAATAACTGACTCAAACATACTACAAGATTCCATTCACGAAAACATCGCAATCTTATTTACCATTCATACTACGACCACAATAATACTTGAATATCTCTATGAAAATCCTAACTAGTCTCCATATGTACAGGCGATGTCTGTGGTGGAAGGGGAATAAAAATAAACAATTTAAAATCTAATACCCAAAGCGTATTTATAAATATGAACAAAAAAACAACTATTTACAGTAAACTAAATAAGAATAGTGTTAGTCAAAAATATCCTAATGCCTAAACAGCATCAAAATCGTCACAGCGCAAAGTTCATCAGATCAATGTCCATTAAAATATTTATAGTAAAGTACGAGGACATTACCGCGGGAACTGAAGCCGAGATGCCAAATTAGAACCACTAACATTGCAGATCTTTTCTTTTTTTTTTTTTTTTTTTTTTGTATTTTATCAAGAATCTATAAATCAGATATGGCAGCACTATTCAAAACAAAGACCGAATGGTAGACATTTAAATATGTGTTATTGTCCGGTTCCTTGTATCACGGTGATAGTCCAAGATAGAACCAATAAAGAACTCGAAGGCGGATATCGAATGACACAGATATATTACAAACAGGAAAATATAGAGAGAGGTAGAAAGTGTTAGTACGAACAATGAGGTTTAGTATTAGTTTGGTGCAAAAATAATGACGTAATAATGTCGTTTTTTGACGTATTTTTAACGTCAAAAAACGACATTATTACGTCATTATTTTTGCACCAACCTAATAGTAATTATCAGAGCACAACTCTGTTTCGGATTCCCTCTGACTTGACTGACTGACTCCTGACGTACTTCACTCCAGATTTCAGACTGAACTCAGACTTCAGACGGAACAGTATTTAGTCACCCTCCCACGAGGCATCATGTGGCACAAGGCCGGTTTAACGTGGGATCTCCGAGCCCGTGGGCTCGGCCAAAAATATGCCCTTTCAACCCGTATAAACGGGTTCACGGTCGGTTTACCTCCCCGAAAGAGACTCCGCCCGAAGAGAGAGAGTTCAGCCGATCAGCCGATCAGCCGGTCGCCCGACTTCGGACTGAACGGTATTTAGTCATCCCCCACGAGGGCATTATGTGGCACAAGGCCGGTTTAACGTTTGATCTCCGAGCTCGCGGGCTCGGCCAAAAATATACCCTTTGAACCCGTATAAAGGGGTTCAGGGTCGGTTTACCTCCCCGATAGAGACTCCGCCCTTCGGTTAGCCTTGTTCGGATTCCTCCCCGCCCGAAGGCAGAGAGTTCAACCGATCAGCCTGTCGCCCGACTTCGGACTGAACTCCCTGCTTCCTCTTGAGGCGCAGTTTTTATTACGTATGGGATAGTCCATTATGTTATTATTGGTAAGGTCCCATAACAATATGTAAGATAGATTCTGTCGAGAAAAAAATCTTTGGTTTCATTCGTCTTTAGAGTTCATTTTAACTTGTTCTTTAACTTATTGCTGGAAGAATAAGAGATGGATTCAACCCTTTCCGATGGTACTTGCTTGTCTAGCCTCCTTATCCTCCCTCTCCTCTTCCTACCACTTTTGTCTTCCACGCATATCGTAGAATTAATTCCTTACCATTCCGACTGTAAATCTCTCACTAGACTCGCTCTCCAGTCTGGCATTGGGTGATATTAAGTAAAAAGAAAGAAGTGTCTGCAGGTTTTACAGTGAAAATCGCCTGTAATCGTTTCGAACTCAGTGAGACAAAAGAGACAATAAAAAGCTAGTGAAATCAAGAATATTTTGTTGCGCCATTATCTAAGTCGGACACCTTGACATTTATCTCTATTCGAAAGCCGACCATTAATTTTGAAAGAATAAACGCTACTTTCACCGCCAACAAGATTACCATTATAAAAAAAATGATATAGGAAGTTCATTAACAGGGGACGGAAAGAGTATCATGGAAATCCGAAGGCGCTTTAGGATAGCGAAAGATGCCTTCCAAAAGCCATGCAAAGTATTAAGAAATAGAAATATATTGCTAGAAAGAAAGAATAAAGGACTGAACTATTATGTAGCATCAGTCATTGTATATGGCAGTGAATGCTGGAAAATTTCCTCACAAATGAAGAAGAGACTTGAAGCAACAGCAATGTTTTTTCTACAGAACGATGCTGAGAATAACATGGACGACACACATGAGCAATGACGAATTTCTAGAGACAATGTCAACAAGAAAGTCGCTTATGCATATCATCAGAAGAGAGATTTGAAATTCCTGGTGTAAATAATGAGGAAAGGCGGTTTGGGAAAATTTAACACTCAGAGAAGTGAATGAAAACAAAAGGGTCAGAGAAAAGAAACACAAAAACAACCTGACGAGTTTGAGTGTATGAATGACGGTCTAGGCTTTTGGACAGGAAACTGGGAACGGCCATGATCACCAATGTCTTGAAGGGACATGATACTTAGAAGATGGTAGCGGGTTCATACTTAGACGCATACCATTTATTCTCTATTGCAATTATTATTTGCCATTTTGTTGCAATTTCTTTTTACAAACCTAATTTTTTTTTGTCTGTTTTCTCGTTCGATGCATAGACACTCGACAAAAATCTAGTGCTAAGTGAATAAAATATGTAATTTATTTTTTGTTTTGGACGGCTATGCTGGATAAATTATTTGCAGGGGTTTATTTTGCCACAGCCACAAAATTAGATGAAGACATTGTTTTGCTTGTAGAGTGTATGTTTAAAAAAGAAAATACGGTTGTCCTTATAATAAATCAAAATCCTTTCTAGCTAATAATATGATGATGAGAACGTAGAAATTATGTAACTTAAGAATTAGAAAGAAGAAATAGGGAGATAAAGACGGAAAGGAAACACAAAAAGAGAGAGTGGATGAAAAAAAGAGAGAAAAGAAGTGGATAGAAAATAACAAAAAACGAAAATGACAAAAAGAAGATTAAAAAATAAAAAGATGGATAAAAAAAAAGAAGATAAGAGAAAAATAAGAAGGGAATGAAGAAATATTTAAATATATGTATAAAGAGAGAGAAAGAGAGAGAGAAACAGAGTGAGAAGAGAACGAGGTTGAGAGAGAAGACGAAAAAAAGAAGAAAGAGGAAGGAGGAGAAAAAGAAAAAGAATTATAACGGGCGATGAAATGGAAGCAGAATAATAAATGCAGAGTCAATGTGAAAGAAAAAGTGTCAAAAAAAAGAAGACGAGGAAGAAAAAAATAAGAAGGAATGAGTAAGAAAGAAGTAAATGAAGTCGAAGAAAGAGTCGTGAATAAAAATAATAATGAGAAATAAGAAGGACAAGATTTTAAATAAAAAGGCGGTGAAATACACAAAGAAGAAGAAGAAGAAGAAGAAGAAGAAGAAGAATTTTGTTGGGGATGTGCAGAATTTATTAATTATGCTTGAAAGAATCAGAAGGAATTTGTGTAGGTTGCGTGACTTTCTGCATCCACAACAAATAAATAAACGAAATTTAAAATACGATTATTAGAAACTAATAAAACATATATATCCAATTCAAAACAATATACAAGCAGGATAATTGGTATATGTTATGTTGACAAAATGTGTATGATGTTTTAGGTTTCAGAATTTCTCTCTTTGTAAACGTTCGTTCATTTGCAGTCCGTTTTAGATTTGTGTTGGTATTAGAATTGTCAATATTAAGTGTCTGTTTAGTAGGAGTTCTTAAGGAGTGATCTACCTTTGACTGTAATGTCTTTAAGGTCGTTCGCACATTGATGTTTACTTAATAGCAATGTTTGAGAATCGATTTCCACAGAGTGGGTTGAGTTTTAATTGTGAGTGAGTCAGCGTTGATGTACCTTTGCGCGGTAAAATCGTGATTTCGAGTGACGTGGAGTACGTTGGCAATTTCTCTGTGGGTGTTCGTCACTGACCGCTTGGGTCAGTCGACGTCTTCTTTTATAAGTTCTGAAAGTGCGGAATCGGCTCACTTAAGTTTTGGCGCAATTTCGTTTTGCACGTGAAACTTTCAGAGTATAGCGTCGTTGACCAATGAGATTTGTTGGTTCGTCTAGTACGGTTTTAATTGGTTGAAGTTTTCCGTACGTAGGCGTAAGATATATACTGTTCTGTTACTAGGGGGGATAGATAAGAAAAAGACGAGTCTACAATATAATAAGGAGACAATAAAACTAAGAAGAAGAAGGAAAAATAAAACAACGGAGAATGTAATAAAAATGGACAATAAAAACGAAGAAAATAATATAAAAAGAACAAGAGTAAAAAGAAGAGATTAAGCGGATAAGCAAACAATTAAAGCAAGAAAAAGAAGTCAAAGAAAACAGAAAAGAAAAAATAAGATGAGGAAGAAAAAGAAAATAAGAATAAAAACGAAGTAGAAGATGAAAAAATAAAACATAGAAGAAGGAAAAAACAAAGAAATACAAATTAAAGGAGACAGGAGGAGGAGAAGAAGAAGTTGATGAAGAAAAAGAAGAAAAAGAAAAAATACGATGAAGAAGAAAAAGAAGAGAATAAATGAAGAAATAAAGCAGAAGAAGGAAAAACGAAGAAATTACAAATTAAAGGATACCGGAGAAGAAGAAGTTGAAGAAGAAAAAGAAGGAAAAGAAATAGAAGAAGGATGAGGAAAACAAGTGCAAGAGAAAGAAGCAGAAGAAAAGGAAAAAAAGAAGAAATTAAAGCAATGGAAAGAAGAAGAAGAAGAAGAAGAAGAAGAAGAAGAAGAAGAAGAAGAAAAGACAAATGGAAAAAATGCAATAAGGAGACAATAAAAATGAAGAAGGAAAACAAATAAGAAAAAGAGTATAAAGATAAGAAGACGAAGAAAAAAAAGGACTAAAAACAAATTAAACGAATAAAAAAACGAAGAAATTAAAGCAAATGATAGAAAAGAAGAACAACAACAACAACAATGAAATAAATATAAGTAAACAATAAAAAAGAAAGAAAGAAATCAAAGAATAACAATAAGAAGGAGATAAACAAATGGGAAGAAGAAAAAAGAAAGAAAGAAAAAAAGAAAGAAAAAATAAGAAAATTTGATTAAGGCGAAGAGCAAAAATAGTACAAAAGACGATAATGGCGCTAATCATACAACTGTTAGAAAGATGTTGAGCATCACGGAGGATATTAAACTAGCAAAGCCTTTTTTCCCTCTGCCCAAGCCAATACGCAGCAATGCATGGATACCTGTTACACCATCGGGAATGTATTAATTGCTATATATATATATATATATATAAGATAATTATTTCCTCTTCGGTATTTCTATTGGTGTAGATTGATATAAGTGAACATGCCTACGCGAATATAAACATTATAGAATCATACGCGTTCAGAAAACTGTTCTTTGTTGTAGTGATTTATGACAGAATAACAGAAAAGAAAAATAAAGCCGTGTCTGTTTTGGCGGGAACATCAGTATTTCGATAATTTCATCGTCTCTTTTACCGCATTTTCTTAAGCATTCTACCATTTTTGTCAAAATGGTCTGCCGGAATATTACTGCATGGCCTTACCGACTTTCTGCTATTTCATATTGGCTATTGATTTATTTTCTTTCTTTTTTTAAATGTTCATGGTGAGTATGAAATAATTATAATTTTCTTTAAGACTTCCATGGTGCTTACTTACTCCGTCCTAAGAATTCTCATTATCCTTCTGCAGAACTATATTTCTGGTGCCTTCACCTTTCACCTCATCCGTAGCGGTGGGATTGACTACCATTCCCTGTCATATAAGAGGATTCAACAGTTTTTTCTGTGGTTTAACGACTGTTTTGTGTTTCTCAGCACATTGTTTGGCTTTTGAAATGTATTTTCGACTCGTGTAATACGAGTTCGAATCTCGTTGTTGTATTTTCCAACCTCTCTTAAAACGCTTCCCAGATATTTAAACTTGATGTCTATATTTCCAATTTTTACTCCGAATTCAATCAGTGCATATATATATATATATATATATATATATATATGTGTGTGTGTGTGTGTGTGTGTATATATATATATATATGAAGAATATATATATATATATATATATATATATATATATATATATATATATATATATGTATGTATGTATATATATATATATATATATGAAGAAATATAGTCTTAATATGTGCTATATTTATGGGATAAAGTGCTCAATATCAGAGATAGAGCGTGTGTAAATATAAAAGTGAACATAGAAGTCAACACTTAGAGGTGATAGGCTGTTTCATGTTAGATGCAATCGTCAGGCCACGACTGCATCTAACATGAAACAGACTCTAAGTGTTGACTTCTATGCTCACTTTTATATATATATATATATATATATATATATATATATATATATATATATATATATAGTTGTATATTTGGGCAGCAAACCTTCGTTTGTGCATGTTTCGTTAAAAACATTTAAGCGCACACACAAAAATACCAGACTCCATTAGTAACATACTAGTAGAAAACACAATTATAATAACTTCGTCCACTTTTAAAAAAAGACTAAAAATAATGGAAGTTTTAATAATAAAAAAAGAAAAAGCCAACTCTTAACAATATTAACTACGACCAAGGCCGCAATTTGCTAACCGTATTCGGAAATTAAAGACATCTCTACAACACACTAAAACATATACATAAGCACGCACTCAGTTAAGCTGAAAAATTGAATCATCCTTGATAATAGCTAAAGGTATAGGCGAAAGTGCTCGGAACTATAAAACATTTCGACAGTTTTTCACACTCTTTGTCCAGAAAAGAAAGCTCTTGTTCGAACACAAGAAAAATTAAATAAAAAGCTTAACCGTAGTACCTTGTCTGTCGTTTTTAACGAAACATGCATATATATATATATGCATATATATATATATATATGCATATATATATATATATATATATATATATATATATATATATATATATATATATATATATATATATTAGAAGACCTCATATCCGAATGTCTCCATATCCGAACTTGTCAGTGTTTCCATTTAGATATTGTAGGCATATGCTACTTTCTAATATGTTTCTTTCCTTTTCAGATAATTGTCCGTAACTTGAAATTTCTCAACCCATAATGTGTCGGCCAGAAGAAACTTCAACTGGAAGAAAAAAGAAAGAAATTCTTTCACGTTACGTTAAGAATTAGAGATTATTGAAAAACTGGGCGACGCTTGTAATTCGTTAAATTTTCAAATTAACAAACAAGAATTGCAAAACCTGAACGAAACACTTGCGCTTGAAGATGATCCACTGGATACATTCACTTCGGACGATATAAAGGAATGGATAAATGAAGACGTTTATTCAACGGTAGAATATCTTCAAAATGATTTGGATTGTCAAGAAACAGAGGAAGAATAAAAAATTCTTCTGATAATAGTCAAAATATGAACGATGATTAAGAAGATTGACACTCAGTAGAGAAAGCTATTGATGAAGTCATCAAATTCTTGGAGAAGAGAATCTTTGTTCATTAATACGGAATATACAAATGCACCTCATTGGAAGACATGCCTGACTTTAAAAAAAAATAGAACAGCTACAAGTAATCGAAATGAGAAAAGAAATCAGAAAAACAATTGAAAATAAAAATTATTGAGCCTTAAACATTGCAAATTAATATTTAATTTAATCAGACACTTATTTTTCACATATTGCGATAAACCTTGCGTTTTACAAAGTTATAGTTATATTATACATGCCGTAGGGTGGAATATACAGAAATTAGAAATAAAATAAACCTTTATTTAAATATAAAATAAAACATGCTTTTTACATATATAAATCTATATATAAAATACAGTGTGACTTCCGTAAGTCCCTCCGTCCATCTGAAATAGCTATACATTGACAGATCGAAACCAAATTTTGGGGAAATGTGCAAACAGTTGGTTTTACTAGGGTGGGTAGCTTAGTGAAATAAATTGTCATTAATTTTTTGGAAAAATTAAGTCTTATTGTTTAACATAAAAAATACTCCCACTGTTTTAAAAACAATTTAATGATTAAAATAATATTTATTGGCTCCAGAAAATAATGTTTAAGGTCTGATAGTTTTATATTGCATGCTAAGAATTTATTCTTCGCTGTTACAAAGGAAAAACTATTTTTTAAAGTATTTTTTTAACAGGATATCATATCAAATTAAATTAATTTGAAGAAACTATTAAATCACGTAGAAAAGTTTTTGTCAAAGTATTTTTCTAAACAAATCAGCGTTCCAAATTTCATCGATTGGTTTTAACGAAACGTAGAGTTTGTAAATCCTCATAAAAATTGTTAGCGATAACTTCAACAATAGAAAATTCTGTGAGGATATCAACACACACATTTTTTTTTAAAATAGTGTGACCACATCCAGGTTTGAACTGATTTTGATCATCGCTTTTAGAGGTCGATGATGGTAGAAGCACAATTAAGGTGCCAGCTTTTTTCAAAGTAGTACCGACATGTTTTCAATCTGTCAGGCTTGTACAGCCAACAGCTGAACAGGTAAAGATTGGAAAACAGAAAAACGGTAAAAATAAAATAGAAAAATAGAGAAACCCTGTTAATGTTTACCATATCTTGACAAGTGGGTGTGGCTTAGTCCGGTAGTTGCCAACTACCATGTTCCTGGAGATGGAGTGCTATTACCTGTATTTACCTTCCTTCATACGACTTGTCTATTACCTTCTCGACGCTACTCTGCCACGTCAACATAATGTACATATTTGTTTAAACGGTGTATGAATTATAAATTTAATTAAAAGATCACATACAAGATAGATAACCTTCCTCTGGGTTTAGCACATGCCTACAGAAATCCTAATATTTGTCATCGATTTTTTTAATAATTATTTTGGGAAAAATAAAAAACGTCTTGACGCCGGCAAATACGGTATTGAGTTTATGTAAACATTGTTCGAAAACAATTATTCGAAAAACATTTATTTAAATTGTAAATTATTTGAATGATAATTAATCGAATGGACAGTTATACTAAATGATACCCATGTTTGAAATAATTATGTAGTCTTGCTTTGAGGGAGTCAATGTTGATTTGTCTAGAACTAATAACATCCTTTAAGGATGGCATAGGGCTTCTTTTTTTTTTACAGCAATTGTCATCTCATCATCCCACAATATGGAAATTCTTAGATGCTCTTAAAAAAGAACAGGACTTGTAAGAAATTCATATTGCAAAACTAAGAGTAGGTTGCCAAAATATCAAGAACGACATGAAATACAGCGTCGTAAATGGAAAACTTAAAAAATTAATAGCATCCTTTAACGAGTACTTTTCAATAGTTGATTATTTTCTTGCAGTATCATTTAACTTAAGATTAAAAAATTTTTTTTTGTTTTATTAACAATATTCGTATTTTGAATAATTCTTATTTTTGTATTTTCTATTCAAATTTGTACATTTTTATTGGAATAAATAATATTGCATTTCGAATAAATATCACTTAATATAATATCCCTTTCGTTTAATTTTCATTCAATTTCAATGAGAATATATGTTTTTCGAACTATTATTTTAGCAACAATTCTCTCAATACTAAAAAAATGACATTTTCTTAAAGAAATTCAACAGGTAATACCATTTTCAAATGCTTTCTTCAAGGTTTTGTCCAGTTTATTTTTGATGACAAAAATAGACCATTCTTCAAATGAACTTTTACGTTCAATGTAACTGACTCAGATTTACTTGTACCTTCTAATATATGTAGTAGCTGACTCTTTGAATGCAGTATCATATAATTTGAGGTTATAGGGATTTTTTCTTACTAAATTGTTTTATTAACGATATTTTATATTTCGAATAATTATCATTTGTGTTTTTCATTTTTCATTTTTACATTTTTATTGCAATACATAATTTGGCATTTCGTATAATTATTATTTAGTCTAATTTTCCTTTTGATTATTTTTTTTATAAAGAATTTAAAAATCGAATAAATGTTTTTCAAATAAGTATTTTCGAACAATGTTAAGATAATCAAAAGAGCTTATAGCAAGTTGCTAAGAGTGTTTAAAATGTCAGTTGGCAGTGACGTATGACAGAATGCTTTTTGGTGACTTGCCAAAGCTGACGGTTACATTTGCTAAGAGGAGAGTAACGTTCAGTGGACATTGCTGGAGAATCAAGAATGAAAACATGCACAGTTTTACTCTGAAAACCAACGTAAAGGAAACGATATTGTGAAAGATCATTCATATTGAGAATGTTCTTAAAATGTTACACGTTGTAAAATTGAGTTTCGGACGTTCTACATTCCGGCCTTCATCAGGTGATATGTATTGAAATTTGAAAACGAACCCTGTTGACCATGTTTGCCGTAGTCTCGGAATATGGAATCCAGTGAAGTCTGTAATCTCTTCAATATCAGAGGTTCGCAGTGTAGATTTGGAGAAATTAGCGGCTGTTAATTATTTAAGTCTTCGATATCAGGTTGGCAGTGGAGATATTTTGGGAGAAAAAACAAAATAGCTGCCTTTATACACGTCGGATTGAATATTTTGAGCTTTCCGATTGGTTAACCCTTCTATTGGTGAACTATAAAATGAGTCAGCTCATTTTGACTGGCTCACTAGTACATATGCCCCAAAAACTGGAACAAACCCAGAGTAATCAATATTTATGCTGGCGTCTCCAACGAATGTGAAAGTTATAGGTCAGCCCATATCAGGAAATACACATGGGATCAACGTCTAAACAATCGACGTTAAACCAATCTTCAGAAACACCAACATCCAAATTGACTACTTTGGATTTGGTTTGAAATTTCAACAAATATCACCCGAAGAAGGCCGGAGCATACAACGACCGAAACGTTTTGAATGTTGCAATAAAGATGAGGACAACAGTCAGACCAATGTACGCAGTTTATTTTTCCTAAAATAAGTATAAAAAACTTGAGAAGTTAATGGTTTTGTAGGCCTGTGCTAACCTCAAATTCCTGGATGTGATTTTTTTAATTAAATTTATGAATCATACACCGTTTAATGTATTAAATAAACAAACATGTACAGAATAAATGTTTTTTTGAATAATTGTTTTAGAAAAATTATTTCTGAACAATTTCCTCGATAAGTTTAGTTTCTTTTGGTGAAAACTGGTTTGGTTTGGTTTGGTTTGGTTTGGTTTGCGGCATATCACCCTTGATTTTTATTGCTGGTTATATATATATTTTTTAAATGTATTGCTGGTAATAATTTTTTTCTTCAAAAATTCATTGCTTGTAATATTTTTTATAAATATATTGCTGGTATTAAAACCTATTTTTACACTTTCATGGTGTTTTGACCCCAGTTTAGGGGTTAACTATTTGCCCATATTTGGAACCCTAACAGGTGCTACCACGCTAGGTAGAGTGAACCTTGGAATAGCAATTAAGAGTTGGTTTTATGCCCCTCAAAGACTCCTGATCAGAATTCTTTCTGTTGGATGTACTTTGTCGTCTTACCCAGGGCGGGGCGAATCTTACGTGATTCGGAATTTTGAATGATTTTACAAGCATAACTGTTGTACTAAATGTCAGCATTCAAGATTCAAAATATGTTTTCAGAAAATGTTTTTTTGATTGCATAAAATTTCCAATTGAAAAGAAAACAGGTTAGTTTTCAGCTCAGACATAATGCATTAGTCTCAAGAATAAATCGTTTTAATATGAGCCTGTTTACACATGCAGCTGATGGCAGCATTACATTGAAACGTTGGGCTCGGTCAGGTGACCACTTTGGAATATCAGGTGGTGGTTGCTTGGATGTGCGCGTGATGTAGTGGATAATTGCGAGTAATTGTTAATCGGAGAGTCGTTTTTCAATTTCACTTGGGTTCGTTATATTCTCTTATTCGCAAATACACTTGATACAAATACAGCTATGGGTTAATTAACAAAACTTGTACCACTAAATCATTACCTCCACCAAAATTTTTACAATCTAAAAGTTTTTGTTTAAATAACCTTCAAGCAGTAGAAAACGAATCAATCAATCAATCAATTTACACACACACACACACACACACACATATATATATATATATATATATATATATATATATATATATATATATATATATATATAGTGTATTGGGACAGCAGATCATTGTTTAAACATATTGCTAAATATAACAGACAATCAATGTATATTACGTTTGATCAGGAGCCGTTCTAATCGTCGTATAGTTGCTTTAATTTCGGGTGAAAAGAAAGACAAAAATTGTCCAACGTTTGGATATTTTTTTATTCATCTGTTCCGTGATTTAAGTTTTCGGCTCAAATGAACCAACTTCAGAGTGTTTATTATATGGACATTTCTACAAGGATATTCATCATCAAAGATGATACTGTGTTATGTTGACATAGAAGTTTGCTATGCGACGATAACGGTCGCGGAATAGCAGACGCAGGTTGTAAATTCATGACACGGTTTTCTGACGTCGTATCACGTGAGAGACCTAAATATTAACAACAGAACCATATTTCTCGATACAATGTAATATATATATATATATATATATATATATATATATATATATATATATATAATTATTTATTTAAAAATATGATTCCAACACGCTACATAAGAGTTCACATTTTTGTATCGAGCAGTATTTTTTAAAAATAATAACAAAAATACTAAAGAACTTCGGATTATTTACCTAACCAGTTCTTTCCTATTTTCTATATATTTTCACATATATATATATATATATATATATATATATATATATATATATATATATATATATATATATCCTTGTGCAGGTATGCAGAAAATAGAAAAGAACACGTTGGGTGCATAATCCGGGGTTCCTAAAATTTCGCTTGAAGATGAAACGTGACTAAACACCTCAATCCAACTTAATTTTATTAATTATTTGGATGATTTCGGCTCTCGTTTTTGAAACATGAGAACTCTTATGTAGCGAAGGAATCATATTTTTAAACAAAAAATATTATTATAATATATATATATATATATATATATATATATATATATATATATATATGCTCTCACTCATGTGGATACGTCTGCATAAAGTTCTTGACATCAATTTAGTGTTAATTCTCAATATTACATTTTAATGGGAGTTTATCCAGAGTGGTAAACTGAATGCGAAATTTGGCTTGACGTTTTCGCAACAAACTGGATAATTGTCACTGACACTTAAAAAAATGTAAAACCGGGTAAAAAAACGGAAAAAATATTGAAGGTGAGAATTGTATACGTGTATGTATGTAAGCATATATATATATATATATATATATATATATATATATGTTATGCCGTACCTAAAGTCGTAATGCGGATGTCTAAATCCGTATAAATACAGCAGAATGTACTGTATGTGGCAGGCATTTGGACTTCCACTTAAGCTTCCACTTGTAATTGACCTTGATTGACTTCTAACTCACCACAAGCAGTTAATTACTTACTATATGCCACTGGCGAATCTTGTATATTGTTCCTGTTATAAATATTATTGTTCAATTTCGTAACTTTTACCTAGGTTACAACAATATATATATACAGACTAGCAGTAGCGCCCGGCGTTGCCTGGGGATGTAACAGTAAGAGATAGATCAAGTATCGATCATCATAAAGACTGAAAAATAAAATTGACAAAGATTATTGTTTAAGGTTGACTGACACGCATGTCTTAATTAGTTTTTTTTTTTTGTTTTTTTTTGCGAATTGGTCAAACCCAAACTCAAACAAAAACATTGTTTTTGATCGTTATGAGTCTACCAATGGAATAGAATTTTATTATAAACAATTGTCTTGTAAATGGAATTTTTAAAGCATTCTGAATGTAAGAAATAAAGAAACACTACCTGCCAAAAAAAAGTAGTTTTGTTGAAATCGGTTTAAAAATGTAGGAAATCCGTTCCCATGTATAAACGAACACACACACAAACAACCTGGGTTTTATAATAAGTATAACTCGATATGAGTTGCCCCCTTTCATTCTCGCGATGCCTCTTAATCGTGTTTTCAAACTGATTTCGTGCAAAAACAATTGTGTTTTTCCAATTTTTGGCATTGTCAGAACCACCGCAAGGTAATTTTACGTAGTCCTGTGAATTTTTGTTGAAATCGGTTGAAAAATGAAGGAAATCCGATCCAATATATAAACGTACACACACACACACAACCTTTTTTTTCTAATAAGTATGATACATATATATATATATATATATATATATATATATATATATATATATATATATATGCATGTGTGTCTGTGTGTGTGTATAAAATGTGTATATATATATATATGTATATATATATATATATATATATGCAATTTTTTATATAATATGTATGCGCGGTACTTATTGAAAAGCGCTGAATATCAGAGATGGAGCTAACATATTTAGTTGGATAGATGTGAGTTTGTGTCCCTACGTTTTACGCTTTTGCGATCATCAGACAAACTGATTAATTTTTTAATTTTGGATTCATATATGGTTACGTTTATCGTTGTTTTTATGGAAGTGAGAGGAAAAATTGTCCTCGGAACGCCACACATACTTACGCAAACATACCTACACGCACGTCCACTCATTTACGTACGCAGACATACATACACGCACGCTCACTCATTATAGCTCACACAAACATAAACATAGGTGAACAGTGTGGGTCTGGGCATGTATGCGTATCCAAGTGCGGTTGCGTATATACCTACACATTTGGTCATTGTATTCAATGTTGGATTGTGTAGCGAATATCTTTTTTCAGTTGCAGTTTCAACGCGCGGATCTTTCATCTATTTTTTCGCTGAATAATGTAAGTAAAATTGCTATTATTTTTAATTTTTGATGCTGTTTTGTTATTTCAAAGCCAGTTAATTGCTTGTTTTGGCGATTGCGTTTATGTAAATGGTAGAAACTTCAATTTATAATACTTATTAGTATTTATGCGGTGGTATTAATTTTGCTGTGGGAGGGAGTGGTAAGTCTAATTGTGGACTGATATGGTAATGGTAAATTTTGGTGCAGTAGTAATTGTGAAATAATGCGTCATGAAAAGAGAAACCACTGATGCCATGAGATCATCAATTGTTTTCTAGTTCAAACTAACATCATAATAATTATAATTATTATAACCATTCCCCCACCATTATTGCTACTACCACTTTAAAATAAGTATTTGCTGCTACAATTCTTATTATCATTACACGCCCCCCACCATTACAATCGCATCACAATTACCATTGCTGCATTAGGCCACAATTACTACGTTCCGACGGCAATATTTTTCTCCCCACTACCTTAAAATACGATATACGCAATCATATATAAATCCAAAATTTAAAAATTAATTAGTTTGTCTGACGATTGCAAATAGCGTGAAACCCAGATTCACAAACTTACATCAATCCAACTAAATATATATATATATATATATATATATATATATATATATATATATATATATATATAATTTGTTCATATAGACAAAAAATTTACTCACTACAAAGATGCAGCTTCGTTTCGGTGCATTTACTTGAAAAATACATGCATATATATATATATATATAATGACGCTCAACGTGCGTCCTGCTTACAAACAGATTCATAAACATTTTGTTTCTCACCAGTCGAGGTGCACTTAAATACACCGAAACGAAGTTCACATTGCATTAGGATACATATATATATATATATATATATATATATATATATATATATATATATATATATATATATATATAGTTTTAATTTTCAATATAAAATCTTATTGGGAGTCTACTCTGAGTGGTAAGTTGAATGTGAATTTTAGCTTGACTTTTTCCAAATAAAGTGGATATTAAGACATATACTAAAGTAAAATTTAATAAACTTGCATTTTAATTTGCTGTATTCAATTGTGTGTCTATATATATATATATATATATATATATATATATATATATATATATATATACATATATATATATATATATATATCTGTGTGTGTTTGTGTGTGTGCGTTATTTCAAGTGACATTCGTTTGTGGCTGATTGGTTGTTCATGCTATCTGAGAAGAGCTAGAATTCCTTTGACAGAAGCCGAAAGAAATGCACCTACATTAAGAAAATCGACACTTCATTCCACTATATCATCCCCACCTGTCCGAACTGAGAGACAGTAGTAAGCTTTCGGCCATGGAAATCAGAAAAATTCACTTCGAAGTCGCCGTGTATTATTACTATTGAAATCAACTCAGTCTACTCTGTCCATAAAGTGTCAAATTTAAATATTGGAAAGAAGAAATTTAAGTGTCCTCATGTAAGATTCTACAGACAGACCCATAATACCTAATTACTTTCTCTACTTTCTAATATGATAGAATGTCAGTTAAACATTGCATGTTCAAAATGTTCCGCAGATCGACTCTCCAAATAAGTTATTTGAATGTTCATTATCTGAAATGACTCAAGTGGAATATCCAGAACTGTTTTTATTCTTGTTTATTTCTTGTTTTTTTTTCTTTTTTTTTACCCTAGAACACTAACCATCAATTAAAGTTACACCACTACTCACCATGGGTATATCATACCCGATTTTGAAAATATCAAAAAAATATTAAATATAAATCTTTATTTGAAATATTTTACATGCAGTCAAATCAAACTTTTTACTCTGAATGAACATTATTAGGAACTGAAAAACATATTACTTAGGTAAGAAAATCAGGTATTGATATTTGTAATTAAAAATAGAAAAATTTTCGCTGGGTACTATATACTTATGGTTAGTGTTCTAGGGCTAATAGGAGTAGATAGGCTTTCCTGTCGCTCGGTCCATACTCCTCGCTTCCCTTGAACAGAAGTAGAGGCTCAACTTTAGTTTAATGTTTATGAAGGAATCCTCAATGCCTTTCCTCTTGTCAGGCCTTTAATGGTGGTGCTGTAATGACTTTTTTTGTGATATGTGTTGATGGTTTCAACGTCTATTCATACGGAACGGTACCGGGTTGGCAGTTTTCTATTCGCTGTTTCCGAATAGGAGTTAGGAGCCCGAACTGTTGCGTAACGTCTTGAGAATGCTGCTCTGATCTACAATCGCATAATATCAGGGTTTTTCCATTGCCATATCGTGCATGGAAAGAGGTCCCCGTAAGCTGCTCTTATGTTGCAGTCTGCTCCAGTTACATTCCTGCATGTGTTACATTAGACGATTGACTGCTACTACGACCCTAGGACTTTCCTTACCAAAATAAAACACCATAAATATATGCAACCAAATATATTAAAACTTAACCAGTTCAGTAAAAATCACCTAAACCTTTCAAAGTTTCCTTCACCAACATTCGTTGTGTCCCTACTAACTTCTGCAGTGTGGAATCCTTCCTCTTCGAAAAGAATCCGGACATTCTAGCTCTCTGTAAAGCTAATCTTAACTTTACAATCCCTTCTTCTGATTTTTCCATTCCTGGCTATCTTCTCCTCGAGAAGGACTCTAATGTTCACGTGCATAGCATAGAAGTTTATATCCCTGAATATCTCCCGCTCGCAAGCGAACTCTCTCGTGTATCTGCAGACCATTTTTACATGTCTCTCCGTCTCTCTCTACTTAACTCGCTCAGCTATCCCTTCTTTCGCTACTGTTCCTCTTTCTCTGACTGTTGCGTGCTAGATAGAATTTCTTATAATATAAATAAGACCATTGCTTTACGCCCGTTTTAAAATACATTTGTGTTCGGTGACTTGTATGCCCACCATTTCAAATGGCTTAAACTCTCTGTGACTGACCTCGCTGACCTTAACTTCTCAATCAATCTCCCACGCAGGTGGTTGACTTCCCCACGGGTTTCAACAGTAACCTTGACAGGCATATTTCGCTTCTAGATCTCATTTTAACTCTATTCCTGACTCCTGTCACACTACGCAGCTCTGCCCCCTTAGCAATTCTGATCATGTAATAGTGTATGTAAAAGTCTTTTCCCCTCTCCCACCAGCCAAGAAGCTCCTAGCAACAGAATACTGTTCTATTGTCAACGAGTGAAATGCGACTCGTACCGTAATTTTCTTCATGGCGTACTTTGGAATGAAGTTTTTAATCATCTTGTTCAAAAATGCGCGTCTGACTTCTCCTAGGTGAAAGTGGACATCAATGCTTTCAATCCAGCAAGGAAATACGAAGTTAAACGGCAATCATCTTCTTGTTTCTCACCTGCATGCTATGCCATTATAGCCCACAGGAATCAAATCTTCCGGCTGTACCAGAGCGACACCTCTGATTGTAACAGACGTCACTTTGTCTCTGCTCGTAATGAGTGCAAGCGAGACCTCAAAGCAGTGAAGTTACTCTTTGCTGATAGAATGAAATAACGTATAGCATCTCTCTAGTTCGGTTCTAGAGATTATCGGCGGTTCTGCAAGAGTGTGTGGAACAACAGAAAATCCTCAGTCCCTCCTTTATTCAAACAATTCGGAGTGCTGACATCTACAAGAAATAAAGCTGAATGCTTTGCTCGAAAATTCTCTTCCAACTCAACGCACGACTCATTTGAAGTACCCACATCTGATTTTCCCCTTAGAATTGAAGCTCTACTGAGTGATATGCGCATAACTCCGTCACTAGCCTCGGATATCATTTCTAAATTAGACGTCCATAATGCAAGCGGGGATGACAGGATCCCAGCTGTCGTCCTAAAGAAATGTCCTCCCGAGCTGACTTCAGTTCTCTCCAAATTCTAAAACCTTTGTCAGAGTGCTTACTGTTTTCCAGCTTGTGAGATGCCCTCCTCTGTAGTTCCTGTTTTTAAGAACCTTCTGGGCTCTTTAACTATCGATTAGTCTTCTAGCGCTTTTCGGCAAAGTATTCGAGGCTTTACTCAATGCTGCATTGATTAAGTATCTTACCTCGCACGACCTACTCTCTGACAAACAATATGGTTTCCATTTTACCAGGTCTATCACTGATGTGCTAACGGTCATCTCTGAGTATATATATATATATATATATATATATATATATATATATATATATATCAAGCTCTTAATAATAACGGCGAAGCTGGAGCTGTGGTTCTAGATATCAATATCCCGAAGGCGTTTGGCAGGGTTTGACATGCTGGTCTTCTACGTAAGCTCAGGTGCAGAACGATTGTTTGATTTAAGCCAATCGTTCCTATCGAATCGTGAAATGAAGATCGTCTTGAATGGACTCGCTTCCGGATCTTTTCACAGGAACGCGGGTGTCCCCCAAGGTTCTATCTTGGATCCTATGCTGTTCTTGATCTTCAGGAATGATCTTCCTGATGTCATCAGTTTCCAAGTAAGCATTTATGCAGATGATACTACCATTTACTTCTGTCTCAATAGCAAATCAGTCAGAGCAGACAAATTTAACCTGGTCGCTTCTCTTGAAAAAGATCTCCAAGTTCTGGTTAACTGTGACAAGAAATAGCTCTCCTTTAACCAACATGGATACACTTTCCTGTCCGCCATCGCCATGGCTGATGCTATAATCCTGGAGAGCTACACACAGCTCCTTTGTGGCATCACGTTTTAAAATTACTAAAAAGTGGAACAAATAAATTAAATCAATAGCTGCATCTACTGCAAGGAAAATTGGCCACTGTGTCACACCAGAAAGTTTTTCTCGTTAGAAGCTATCTTGCACATTTACAAATCTATCATGTGTCCGTGCAATGAATACTGTTACCATATCTGGTCACGTGCTCTTACTGTTCACCTCAAGATGCCTCGACTTCAGTCACTTTCTCCCAGACGTGATGTGGCTTCCCTCTGTTCTACAAATATTTTCACGGCATCTGATCTGACGAGATTTTCTACCTGGTACCCCGACAACATGAATTTAAGCGTGCTACTCTGTTATAGTATTAGGTCCCACTCTTTTACCGTCAGAATAGTTAAACGCAGCCGTCACACAGTTCATTTTCTCGCACTTCCTGCCTGATGAACTCCCTATCGTTTACTTGCTTTCCTGAAAATTACAGTCTTCAAAAATTTAAATACAGCGTCAATCGCCATCTTATGCCTTCATCCTGTTCATTCTTTTCTCAAACCTTTCTACATTCAGTCTTTTCTCTCATTTTCACTCTCTGTAACATCTTCGTACTAGTGGCATTTCCCCCTTATATATATATATATATATATATATATATATATATATATATATATATATACCTGAAATATGTACATACTGAAAGCCATACCACGGGTTGACACAAGCCTTCTGAGTGAAATTGGGTAGACGGAATTCTTGAGGGCCGTCGATAGCTGTGCTAGCACAAAGCCACAAGTCATCGTGCCCGAGGGCTTG
Organism: Acanthosepion lycidas; assembly: GCA_963932145.1. Classification (NCBI taxonomy): domain Eukaryota; kingdom Metazoa; phylum Mollusca; class Cephalopoda; order Sepiida; family Sepiidae; genus Acanthosepion; species Acanthosepion lycidas. The sequence goes on from OZ010612.1 coordinate 65,262,001, forward strand.
AGCGTGTTGGCATTAGATTGTTGATCACGCTAGATAATACGCTCTCTCCCAACAACTATAACTAAGGTCTACTCAGAATAGTTGCAGTATAAACCACAGCTGTGGGTTTTGAATAAATGTACAAGCGTCCGCAATAGGGATTGGGTAGATACACCCTAGTAGAAGGGTATCCTTGAATACGAGTGGCCAGCTATTATATATATATATATATATATATATATATATATATATATATATATATAAGGCAGGATGTGTGTGTGTGTAACGAATACACGGTCGCAATTTTCAACTGATCTGCACCAAAATGTACATGCACATGCTCCAAGACAGTAGAAAGGCCATTACCAACTTTGCATTTCCCAACTCACATCGATAATAGAAATAAACGATTTTTACCTTTTGCATGTAGTTTGCGGCCATTTTCTGCTGGCCAGAGCGAGAGCCTATAGCTGGCTGCTACCAATTGGCAGGAAGATTCTATTAGCCAGCGTGAGAGTCAACAGCTAACTGACACGAATGTTAACTAGCATGCTAGCATGCAAAAAAATCGATAGCTGCATTCGTCACAAGTGGGAAAAATTTAAATCTGCCTGGCACTTTACTCCAATTGACTCATTCGCTTGCTTAAACTCAACGTTGACTCTGATTCCGCAGAACTGGGTTGGAAGTATTTGTTGTTAACATTCTTTTTTCATTCAGTTTTTCCAGTTACGAGTCTTTTTTTAAAGCTGATCGTTTTGTGTTCATTTTGTTTAGGCAAGTAAGGCATGTAGAAACATCTGCACGGCAAAGGGCAATCCTTTAAAGGCAAGAAAGGGTAAAAATATTTAAAGTCAAGTTATAGCGATTGCTGTATGAGTTGCACGATTTTTGAATCAACCACGGGCAACGCCGGGCCATGCTGCTAATATATATATATATATATATATATATATATATATATATATTGAACAATAAAAAAAATATTAAAAAATTAAAACCTTCAGACACACTGGGTTGTAGATTAATATTCTTTCGTTTTTTTATTATTATTTCATTTAGATTCCTCATATATATATATATATATATATATATATATATATATATATATATATATATATATATATATATATATTTGTGCGTATAAAGGGAAAAAAGCGATAAGAAAAATATATGTAGTTTTAACCGATGAGTTTCGTCCCCTGCAGAATATTTCAAGGCAAAAAACGAAATGAATTATTTGCAAAAAGTATTTCCAAACAAAAATCAAAATGTTGTTAGTTACTAAAAGAATTTTGAAACGCCCATATTCATTCATTTTGCGAAGTGAAAAATTACGTCATTTACTTATTATTTTTGAAGAGAATTTTTCATATGTAGAAATATTGTTTGTATTTTTGTTATTTTGCTGTTGGCTTTTTTTTCCTTTATACATATTGTCTTTTTTATTATATATATATATATATATATATATATATATATATATATATATATATATATGGATAGGTGAAACAACAGGAAAGTGTTTAGCTTGAGGTTTTATTTAAAATTTAATATGTGGACCAGATTTTGCTACCTGCTTCTCGAGTCGCCAATGAATTGCGTCAAAAAATTTCACAACGATCTCTTGTTGCATGAAATATATAACCTCTTGTATTCGCCCTTCAAGTTCTTACAAAGTCTTTGTAAAGTAGATGTACTTTTTTAACCAAAGCCCAAAGAAAAAAGTCACAAAGTGTTAAGTTAGAACTCTAGGGAGTTACATTTCAATCATCATATATATATATATATATATATATATATATATATATATATATATATATATATATATATATATCAAGAAAGAAAAAAGAACAGTAAGATAGTAAGATATATAATCCGGTGTTCTTACTGATATTTTTATTTTATTTTTACGAAACAGTGCTCAATGTAAATTTACAGGGCATAGATATTATAATTTAACTGATTTAAAATATGTTTTTCGCTACACAGTAATAACCATGTTTCAAAAACTGCAGATAAAAACTTCAAATTTAATTATATAATTAAACTAAAAGCATTAGTTCTGTTTCATCTTCAAGAGAATTTCGGAATAACTTATTTTTAAATTTACTGAGTTTTAAACGCACATATGAATTCATAATTTCCTGTTTCCAAATTGTCTGACGATCGTAAAAGCGTGGAACTCAGATTCACAAACTCACATCAATCCAACTAAATATGTTAGCTCTATCTCTGATATTGAGCGCTTTCTAATATAATATATAATTAATAATATATATAATATATTGCATATATATATATATTTATATACACACACTTTTGACACACAAAAACACAAGCACACACATACACATGTGTGTGTAGGAAGTAAGAGAAAGGAAATAAAGCCATTGCGACGAAAGAAGTTACTGAGTGTAAGAGAATATTAGAAAAAAACTATTAAAGTGAGAGAGAACAATAAAAAATGAGAAAGCAGAAGACAAAAGATAACCATTGACATTGCATTTACAATTTTGATGATCAAAGCTGACTGTGATACAATAAACTGGAAGAGGGTTTCACAAGCAAGAAGTGCGACATCTATAAAGTAATCTATACCGTGTGTAACAGTAAAATTGTCCAACTCGTGTAACAGCATAATTGTCCATCCCACTAAATGTTTAATATCTAAAAACTACTAAATTTGGCTTCTTTTTTCCAGGTTTTAACTTAAGACGTTTAGCCATCTTCACAAAATTTGTCGTAAGAATCACTGAAAAAGCCTTTGACTTATTCAGATAAAAAAAGAGCAGGTTAAAATTATTTTGTGTCAGAGACACTGGTTTTCTCCACTGATTAATGTTGAGAGGGAAAAGATCCTTCAGGCTTTTAGTAATGGTACCAACATTCATGCTCTAGCTTCCATCTTCCATTCAAGAACCATCAAGAGAACTGCGAATAAGTTTTAAAAAGAGAGAAAAATCAGGATCTGGATCAGGAGGTCAAAACAGCAAGACGTCATTTCAACCTAGAGCTAAAGTGATCAATTAGAAAAGATACAACTCAATCCATAACACGTTTGGAACGTGAAAGAGGAGTTTCATCTATGACAGTCCAAAAGGCAATGAAAAAATAGTAAAAACTAAAATCGTGAGTGAAACATGCGCGTCAATTTGTTACCACAGGACAGAAAGTTAGAAGGTTAGAGAGGGCGAAGATTATCTTGAATTAGCTGGAAAATAATACTGGAATTCCGAGCCTTAACTATGATTAATTAATGATGAACGTGTCATTTTCGTTTATTTCACCAGGATACTTCTGTTAAGCTTAGAGAGTAATTATACATTCTTATTGTTCAAAGTAGAGTCGAATAGTTTTATAAAACCTTCTGAGAATTCCAGTAAGGTATCTTTAATCATTTCTAAGATACAATGTTTAAGAACCTAATCTAACAACTGAACAATTTTGCTGATACACCCGGTACATATATGTTCTTTGTATATTTTTTTTATATTAATGTTTACCCTATACAAATCAAAAAGCACTCAAGTAAGAGGATTACGGAGTGGTGTTTTATGAGTAAAAGCAAAGGCAAGTTTATTAAAATAAATAGGAAATATAAGTTTTTAACCTTACACTTGAAGAGGTCAAGATTATAATGATTGAGAAAACATCCTGTGGCGAGTGTGTTCCACAAAGCAACAACTATTAGGAAGAATCTGTCCGAGTGGAAATTACTTTATACTTTTGGAATACGAATGAAAGCAGAATGATTCATTTTTGTATAACTTGCATTGAGGATCCCAGCTGAAAAGCTCATACCTCATAGACCTAAGGTAGTTCAGAAGACATCCCATAGAAATAGCGATAGAGTGTGTCCGTGTTTATAGGGTTTATAGGGTGATAAATAATTCAACACTCACAAGACCATGTAAACGTTTTCGAAGTCTACCATGACAGGCAAGTGTGGAGAGGGCAGCTCCAGCCCAGATATGACAGCAATACTCTATTTTGGTTTGATCTTGTTATCGCAAATATAGAGAAGAAAAGAGGGAGTTATATACTTGAAGCGGTACGATGAATTGAGAATTCTTCCGGCATCTTTTTTTTTTAATCGAATTTACCTGCAGCAAGATAGTGAAACCACTACGTCACAAGTGGTCACTAGGTGTTAAAGAATTAGAAAAAAGAAATCATTTTGAGAGAACGGAAACAATTGAAGAGTAATAAAGAAAGACAGTAGATAAGGACTGACATTTAAATTTTTGAAGATCAAAGTTGTCTGGAAAGCAATAGATCATATATACAAGGTATATTCGAGAGCTCGAGTCTTAACAAGCGTTCAAGGAAGAGATCCAAATTGAGAGAAGAGCCATCCATTATGATAGGTAACAGTTCATGGTCTGTGAACGAGGATTTTTTAGGATCAAATGATTGTGAAAAAATCATTAATGCTATAATAATAATACTGTAATATAATATAATAATATAATATAATAATATAATATAATAATATAATATAATAATATAATATAAAATAATAATATAATAATATAATATATCATAATATAATAATATAATATAATAATGTAATATAATAATATAATATAATATAATGATATAATATAATATAATAATATAATAATATAATATAATAATATAATATAATAATGTAATATAATAATATAATATAATAATATAATATAAAATAATAATATAATAATATAATATATCATAATATAATAATATAATATAATAATGTAATATAATAATATAATATAATGATATAATATAATATAATAATATAATAATATAATATAATATAATAATATAATATAAAATAATAATATAATAATATATTCTAATATAATAATATAATATAATAATGTAATATAATAATATAATATAATATAATAATATAAAATAATAATATATAATAACATGATAATATAATATAACAATATAATAATATAATATAGCAATATAATAATATAATATAGTAATATAATAATATAATATAATAATATAATATATTAATATAATATAAAATAATAATATAATAATATAATATATTATAATATAATAATATAATATAATAATGTAATATAATAATATAATAATATGATATAGTAATATAATAATATAATATATTAATATAATAATATAATATAATAATACAATAATATAATATAGTAATATAATAATATAATATAATAATATAATAATATAATATAGTAATATAATAATATAATGATATAATATGATGATATATAAAATTAATATAATATATTAATATAATATAAAAATATAATAATATAATATAGTAATATAATAATATAATATTATATACTAATATAATATAATATAATTATATAATATAATAATATAATATAATATAATAACATCCTAAAAAAGAATGTGAAAAAATCACCAATAATAGTGATTTTTTTAAAAATATGTATTGCTGTTGTTTTTTGGTTTTTTTTAGTATAAATTTTTTTTTTTTACACTTCCATACTGTTTTTATCCCAGTTTATGGGAGGGTAACTATTCACCCTTAGCTGGGACTCTAACAGTTGCTACCCTCCTGAGTCAGTGTGTGCCTGTGAACAACAGCAATTAAGAGGTCGTTCAACCCTCATCAAAACCTCCGGATCGGAGGCTATACTACCGAACGATGAACTGTAGCATCATCCACATCCTATTCTAGTTATATATCATATTCTTTTTTATTGTTATTACAATTGAAAGGGTTCATATGATGTGGTTTCAGTATGAATCCAGACCGAAAGGTCTTAAGGCAATATCATTTTGAAACACGATGTTAAGCAACGTCACGCTTGGTGACCTATATGGATGACGGCTTGGGAATGCCACCTGGAGTAGCTTGGCTGCGCAGGTGATGTAATGGATGATGGCTCGAACTTGTTAATTGGAGTGCCGAGTTCCAATTCCAGTTGGGTTCATTATTTTCACTAACGCGCCAATAGCTTTGGGGAAGTTATGAATTTATCTCTTCTCTCACCAGAGTTAATTAGTAAAAACTGTATCACTAAAAACAATGCATTAAATGGCCCATAGAGGTGTTGAAATACCACTACAAAAAGAAACCAACCAACTAGATCTAACGCTAAAAAGGGTAGAAAAATTGTCGGTTCCTGAAACCACTTCCAAAAGAGGGTGATTCTACCTACTATTCTCTATTTTTACAATAGTCAGATCAGAGAAAAAATGGTCCTTCGTTGCCAGATCACAGCTGGAACTGCTCAGCCTCAACAGAATCCAAAAGTGTTTATGCAATCTTATTGGTGATTAATAGTTTTCCACCATACAATCATTATCCCCCAAAGAGAAAACGTTGTTAGCTCTCACTACTCTATCAATATTTCCATGGAAACTGTTCGTTCAAAATACTCTCTTTGGTTCCAGCAGTCAAACAAGGACGAACCAAGCTAATTACACAGGTCTACTAATCTTCATTCGCTTTATATATCATTGAGGTTCCACTCAGACAGCTGCATTGTTTTCATTGATGTTCCACTCAGACAGCTACATTGTTTTCGTTGATGTTCCACTCAGACAGCAACATTGTTTTCGTTGAGGTTCCACTCAGACAGCTACATTGTTTTCATTGATGTTCCACTCAGACAGCTACATTGTTATCGTTGAGGTTCCACTCAGACAGCTACATTGTTATCGTTGAGGTTCCACTCAGACAGCTACATTGTTATCGTTGAGGTTCCACTCAGACAGCTACATTGTTTTCATTGAAGTTCCACTTAGCTAAATTTGTTGATTTCTGGAATAGACTACTGGGTGGATACCTTCCCGCATACTACAAACTTAACCCCTTCAAGTCTAATTTCAACTGTTATATATCCTAAAAATCCTCGTCGTCCGTACTTCTTACATCCACATATTACGCACATGTCCAATTTCCAGAGGACAGCGGAGAATCTGTTCGTTAGTTTCACTTAAACTCAAGCAACAAGGTGCAAGTCCATTTTCTTGTCATAGCTGTCATTTAAATATTAGCACCTTTATGAAGAAAAATACTTTTTATTCTAAAAAACATTTTAATGCAGTATTCACTCCCGAAAAAAGAATTATTCGTACGATCCAAAATAGTTTATCTTTAAATAATCGATAAATATATCGAAAAACAAAATCAATCAATCTTGAATCATATTATCTATCTATCTATCTATCTATCTATCTATCTATCTATCTCTTTTTCTATGTATGTATATATGTATCTATTTAGCTATCTATCTATCTCAGTGTCATTATCCATATATCTATCTGTCTGTCTAAGTGTCTTTATCTATCTATCTATATATATATATATATATATATATATATATATATATATATATCTTTTTCTATGTATGTATGTATCTAACTATCTCAGTGTCATTATCCATGTATCTATTTGTCTGACTGTCTAAGTGTCTTTATCTATCTATCTATCTATCTATCTATCTATCTATCTCAGTATCATTATCTATATATCTCTCTAAGTGTCTTTATCTATCTATCTATATATCTCAGTATCATTATCTATCTATCTCTCTAAGTGTCTTTATCTATCTATCTATCTATCTATCTCAGTGTCATTATCTATCTATCTATCTGTCTGTCTGTCTGTCTGCCTGTCTGTCTAAGTGTCTTTATCTATCAATCTATCAGTAGTCCACATCTATCTATCTATCTATCTATCTATCTATCTATCTATCTATCTCTCTCTCTCTCTCTCTCTCTCTCTCTATATATATATATATATATATATATATATATATATATATATATATATATATATCTGAAAATATTGTAGAAAATAGGAAAGAAACTGGTTTGGTAAGTAATCCAAAGTTCCTTAGTATTTTTGTAATTATTTTTAAAAAATAGTGCTCGATACGAAAGTAGAGCATAAATATAATTATTTATTTAAAAATATGATTCCAACACGCTACATAAGAGGTCTCATGTTTCAAAACAAAAGCCGAAAACTTCAAAATAATATTTGAATTAACTTGAGTTAAAGTAGGCTCTGTTCCATCTTCAAGCGAAATTTTTTGGGAAAATTCCCAAAAAATTTCGCTTGAAGATGGAACAGAGCCTACTTTAACTCAAGTTAATTCAAATATTATTTTGAAGTTTTCGGCTTTTGTTTTGAAACATGAGACCTCTTATGTAGCGTGTTGGAATCATATTTTTAAATAAATAATTATATGTATATATATATATATATATATATATATATATATATATATATATATATACACATATATCAGTGTCATCTATCTATCTATCTATCTATCTATCTATCTATCATTAGTACACATCTATCTATCTATCTACCTATCTATGTATCTATCTATATCTCTTTCTATCTATCTCAGTGTCATTATCTATCTATCTATCTATCTATCTATCTCTATCTATCTATCTATCTATCTATGTATCTGTTTGTTTATTTATCAAAGAAAATCGGGGAGTCACCCAAATCCCAGTCGGCGTCTTTACCTTCACTGAGGCGTAAATGTTCTTGTGAAAGATATAAATTGATCTTCTCCCATCAGATTTGGTTAAAAGTAGGAATTCTATATAGATATATCATAGTTGTTCTCAAAAGATTAACAATACTCACTCTCAAAAACCCAATTATTCTTGCAATCGTTTGGCGTTAAATAACTTATAGAGGCTTGATAAACCTTATAAAAAACAAATCAATCAATCTAGCACATTGAGTAATAAGTATTTAATTTAATAATTTGGTATATAAAACTAGGGAGAGCTTGGGCCCTAATAGACATTTAAGGTTCTTTTTTGAGAGAAAACACAACCATCATGAAACGTAAAATAATAACCATTTTTACAATGATTTCGATTTAAATAACTCATAAACAGTTGATAAGCCGTAAAAACAATCAATCAATGTATTCCATAAAATTGCTTCATTCGGTAACCCTCTAACTTGAGTCATTCTCGAGACATGAGTTTAAAATTGTAGTTCTCAAAACATTTGTCATGGAAATAGCGCGATAGTTTAACGAGTGAAAATATTAATTCTAAATAGAGTAGATATTTACTCACCACCCCCGCGTGGTCAGGTTGTGATACAAGGTCGGTTTAATGTGGGGAACCCGAGCGCGTACACCCGGGCAAGGAACAAAATTTCCCCGTCGGTTGCGCTGGCCTCGATGCAAGCACCGATCCTTCTCTCTAATGCAATGACAAGTCGCAGCCTCGCGGAGCTGTTCCCCATGGCCGGCTTCTCTCAGTATAATTTTGCTCAGTTGTGACTCTGTCCTTTGACGGAATCGACACTGGGCGCACTCTGCTCAAAGACAGAGACGTAACGGGGAGATGATAACTAGACGTGAAATTACTCAAAAAGATTAGATATTTACTCAACCCCCCCATGAGATCAGATTGTTACACATGGTCGGTTTAATGTGGGGATCCCGAGCGCGTACACCCGGGCAAGGAACAAAAATTCCCCGTCGGTTGCGCTGGCTTCGGTGTGAGCCACGATCCTTCTCTCTAGTGCAATGAGAAGGCACGGCATCGGGCAACTTCATTCTAAATAGAGTATAACAGGAGGAATCAGATACTTACTCGGGTGATACAATGAACCGAACATTATTTTAAAAGTTTTAGTCATAGACCGCATAGATGAGTTCAACTTGGGGTCAAAGGGAAATCTGAGTTCCAATAGGCAGTGAAGGTAAGGTTCCGTTTGAAAGAGGATAGTTTAAGGAATGAAATACACGAACAATTTTTCTGCTCTAACAAAAGCGTAAAAGATTCAATGAGATTCGAACTATTTCTGTCGATTGCTCAAGAGCAGTTAGCTTGAAAAGAAATCGGAGAAGAAAGAAGAAAAACAACAAAAAAAAGAGAAAAAGAAAAATTCGATAAATGTGAAGAAATTAAAACTGTATTTGTAGTTTCGATAGATACGGAGGATAATTCTGTCTTTATTGAGTTGTAAAACTTATTGATTTAACTGTTTTTTTTTAGAGTCCGGTGGAGGGGGTTGTATTTATTGTACAGCTCGAGCCATGTTCTGTTGTCTCTCAGGCCTGAAGCAAATACTTCGAACACGACATCTCGAGTCTCTCGTCTCCGAAGAAAAAATCTTTATTTCGGCACCATTAATCTTTCAAAGAAAGAAAGTTGGGAAACAAGAAAGGAACAAATAATAATATCCAGTGAAACCCTTCACACACACGCAGGCTTATATATATATATATATATATATATATATATATTGAAATAGAAATGCCTGAATATAAGAGATGCTGAAAACATTCGATAATTGCTTATGAAGGCCAAAGTGCAATAGATGCCAGTATATAGAAGAGAAGATGCTTACAAGTTTTCAACAACTTCGTATATTTCATATATATATATATATATATATATATATATATATATATATATATTTACAAGGGGAAAAAAACAATTACTCACTACAAAAGGCAGTCTTGTTTCGATGCATAATGTGCATCCAAACAAAACTGCCTTTATGTAGTAATTGTTTTTGTTTTTTTTTGTTTTTGTCTGCAGATAATATATATATATATATATATATATATATATATATATATATATATATATGAAAAAGTAACAGAAGTATATATGAATACAAGCATACACACAGACACAAATATTCTTTCTGTATTCCGTACTGCTCACGTGTAAAACCGTGAGTTGTTGGTTTTTCCCAGTGTATGCAATACAGGAAGAATGTGGATGTGTGTCTGTGTGTGGGCGTGTTGTACGTATATATGTATTTTATGCATATCTACATGTATGCTGATTCATGTGCAAGCTAACGGGGGCACGCACGCATACACGATACACAAAAATGTAAATAGATTTAACATTCTCAGGGATGATGTGGAGATCGGCGAGCATCTGTCATCAACACATTTGTCATCGCCACCACTAAGACCAAAACTAATGATTTTGTTATCACTTACGCTAAAATTCATATTTGCAAACAGTTAAAAAACGAGGCCAAATCTCACTGCAAATACAGAAAATGAACAAATTTAATGAAACGTTAAAAAGACGGAAAGAAATTTATTCCTTCAATATTTGTTTCCTTTAATTTGCCTGAAGAAATATTTTGTGTAGCAAAATATGAACAGTAAAATATACATTATTTACATTATTCGGACTATTATCCTCATCTTTGTCGCCATATTTGTTAAAACGTTTCGGCCCTTCAGTATCTATTTATATTTCTGAGATGAGGTATTATGTACACTATTTACATTATTCGGTCTATTGTCCTCATCTTTCTCGCCATCTTTCTCTCTGAAAGTTCTCCACTGACATTATAATGTAAATAATGTACATAATGCCTCATCTCAGAAATATAGACAGATAGTAAAATATAATATATACACTAAAAAAAATTCATATTATAACTAAAAACATATCCGGTTTCTCTTTTCTTTCTTCTAATATATATATATATATATATATATATATATTAAAATAAAAATTTGTCTATATTATTTAATGAAACATGCATTAATGAAAAATTGCTGCCTATACATATATATATATATATATATATATATATATATATACTTTTAATTTGTGTATTATCTATAGGTTAAATTACTCAATATCAGGGATAGTGCGCATGTAAATATAAAAGGGGATTTAACACCCAGTGGCGACATAGGCGTAGAAGCATGAATCAGACTGATGTAGCTGAATGTTAATCTCAATGTATAGAAAACTGGAAATCAAATGGTTATAATTAAAAGAAATACAGAGAAAAAGAGAAAAAGAGAAAAAGAGATAGTAGTTTGTTTAAGAAGTGTGTGTAAATTAAAAGAATATAAACGACGAAAAGAACAAAAGATATTCGACACGTTACGCACATATAAAAAGACGAGTGTATGGTTACGAACGAGCAGATAAAATCTGAAAAAAATAGCACTAATGAAAAGCGCATATAAAATGAAAAATCGAGAATCATAAGCAGTTAAGTGTAGATGCCTCTGCACGATTCGATGGATCCGTCTACGAGACTCTGGAGTCGGGATGCTGAAGCTAACATCAATCGAACTGAGAAATATTTACTTGCATTAATATATATATATATATATATATATATATATATATATATATATATATATATATATATATTTCAATTAAAAGGTGCAAATATAATTTATAAATTCATGAATCATTCATACAAAAAACAAATATAGAGGTTATGGAATTCACTTAACTAACTTCTAGCAGTTGACTACTACTTCTACACGCCGCTGTCGAATCTAATATGGGCTGTTCGTGTCCTAGTATTATAGCCATTACGAACATTCATCTGATTATTCTATTCAGTAAACTTATAACATTATATATATATATAACAGTTGAGGGAGAAATCTATTTCTTTTAAAAGTGATTTAATAGGATGATTTCATAAGTTTCATTCTAAATTAACACTGGCGGCTCGATCAATAAATGCCGAATACTCCCATAAAGGAAACGGCTAATATTACCGTTACCATTAAAGATGATAACAGAAACCACACTTTGATCCCAATCCGATGACCAGGGACTGAAGAAAAGTGTAACTCAAGTAGCATTGGCTGCTCGGTCAATGAATGCCGAATGTTTCCTTATAAGGGAACGGCTAATATTACCATTATCATTAGAGATGAGGAGAACAGATACTACACTTTGACCCCAGCCCGATGGACTGGGAGTTAAGAAAAGTGTAATTCAAGTAGATTTGGTTGCTCGGTCAATGAATGCTGAATGTTTCCTTATAAGTGAACGGCTAATATCATGATTACCATTAGACATGAAGAGAAGAGATACTACACTTTGATCCCAGCCCGATGGACTGAGAGTTAAGAAAAGTGTAATTCAAGTAGATTTGGTTGCTCGGTCAATGAATGCCGAATGTTTCCTTATAAGGGAACGGCTAATATCATGATTACCATTAGACATGAAGAGAAGAGATACTACACTTTGATCCCAGCCCGATGGACTGGGAGTTAAGAAAATGTAATTCAAGTAGATTTGGTTACTCGGTCAATGAATGCCGAATGTTTCCTTATAAGTGAACGGCTAATATTACAATTATCATTAGACATGAAGAGAAGAGATACTACACTTTGATCCCAGCCCGATGGACAGGGAGTTAAGAAAAGTGTAATTCAAGTAGCATTGGTTGCTCGGTCAATGAATGCCGAATGTTTCCTTATAAGTGAACGGCTAATATCATGATTACCATTAGACATGAAGAGAAGAGATACTACACTTTGATCCTAGCCGGATGTCCAGGGAGTGAAGAAAAGCGTAACTCATGTAGATTTGGTTGCTCGGTCAATGAATGCCGAATGTTTCCTTATAAGGGAACGGCTAATATTACAATTATCATTAGACATGAAGAGAAGAGATACTACACTTTGATCCCAGCCCGATGGACTGGGAGTTAAGAAAAGTGTAATTCAAGTAGATTTGGTTGCTCGGTCAATGAATGCCGAATGTTTCGTTATAAGTGAACGGATAATATTACCATTATCATTAGAGATGAGGAGAACAGATACTACACTTTGATCCCAGCCCGGAACGGCTAATATCATGATTACCATTAGACATGAAGAGAAGAGATACTACACTTTGATCCCAGCCCGGAACGCCTAATATCATGATTACCATTAGACATGAAGAGAAGATATACTACACTTTGATCCCAGCCCGGAACGGCTAATATCATGATTACCATTAGACATGAAGAGAAGAGATACTACACTTTGATCCCAGCCCGGAACGGCTAATATTATGATTACCATTAGACATGAAGAGAAGAGATACTACACTTTGATCCCAGCCCGGAACTGCTAATATCATGATTACCATTAGACATGAAAAGAAGAGATACTACACTTTGATCCCAGCCCGGAACGTCTAATATCATGATTACCATTAGACATGAAGAGAAGAGATACTACACTTTGATCCCAGCCCGGAACGGCTAATATCATGATTACCATTAGTCATGAAGAGGAGAGATACTACACTTTGATCCCAGCCCGGAACGGCTAATATCATGATTACCATTAGACATGAAGAGAAGAGATACTACACTTTGATCCCATCCCGATGGACTGGGAGTTAAGAAAAGTGTAATTCAAGTAGATTTGGTTGCTCGGTCAATGAATGCCGAATGTTTCCTTATAAGGAAACGGCTAATATCATGATTACCATTAGACATGAAGAGAAGAGATACTACACTTTGATCCCAGCCCGATGGACTGGGAGTTAAGAAAAGCGTAACTAAAGTAGCATTGGCTGCTCGGTCAATGAATGCCGAATGTTTCCTTATAAGTGAACGGCTAATATTACCATTATCATTAGAGATGAGGAGAACAGATACTACACTTTGATCCCAGCCCGGAACGGCTAATATCATGATTACCATTAGACATGAAGTGAAGAGATACTACCCTTTGATCCCAGCCCGGGACGGCTAATATCATGATTACCATTAGACATGAAGAGAAGAGATACTACACTTTGATCCCAGCCCGGAACGGCTAATATCATGAGTACCATTAGACATGAAGAGAAGAGATACTACACTTTGATCCCAGCCCGGAACGGCTAATATCATGATTACCATTAGACATGAAGAGAAGAGATACTACACTTTGATCCCAGCCCGGAACGGCTAATATCATGATTGCCATTAGACATGAAGAGAAGAAATACTACACTTTGATCCCAGCCCGGAACGGCTAATATCATGATTACCATTAGACTTGAAGAGAAGAGATACTACACTTTGATCCCAGCCCGATGGACTGGGAGTTAAGAAAAGTGTAATTCAAGTAGATTTGGTTGCTCGGTCAATGAATGCCGAATGTTTCCTTATAAGGAAACGGCTAATATCATGATTACCATTAGACATGAAGAGAAGAGATACTACACTTTGATCCCAGCCCGGAACGGCTAATATCATGATTACCATTATACATGAAGAGAAGAGATACTACACTTTGATCCCAGCCCGGTGGTCTGGGAGTTAAGAAAAGTGTAATTCAAGTAGATTTGGTCGCTCGGTCAATGAATGCCGAATGTTTCCTTATAAGGAAACGGCTAATATCATGATTACCATTAGACATGAAGAGAAGAGATACTACACTTTGATCCCAGCCCGGAACGGCTAATATCATGATTACCATTAGACTTGAAGAGAAGAGATACTACACTTTGATCCCAGCCCGGAACGGCTAGTATCATGATTACCATTAGACATGAAGAGAAGAGATACTACACTTTGATCCCAGCCCGGAACGGCTAATATCATGATTACCATTAGACATGAAGAGAAGAGATACTACACTTTGATCCCAGCCCGATGGACTGGGAGTTAAGAAAAGTGTAATTCAAGTAGATTTGGTCGCTCGGTCAATGACTGCCGAATGTTTCCTTATAAGTGAACGGCTAATATTACCATTATCATTAGAGATGAGGATAACAGATACTACACTTTGATCCCAGCCCGATGGACTGGGAGTTAAGAAAATATTAATTCAGTTACCATTGGCTGTTCTGTCGATGAATGCTGAATATTTCTACATAAGAAAATGATTAATATCATGATTACCATTATCAGTTACAGAAATATGTAACGGTGTATCGATAGAATTCTACGTAGTTCTTCGCAGAAAGATGAAAATATAGAAAAACTGATTTTATCAAAAGAATTATACAAATCTTTGTCCTACTACAGCACCAGAGAAAGGACCAGAAGAAATTGTCAAGACATTTATTCTATACTTTCGCAGATGGCCAATCAAAATGCTAAAGGTGAAAATATCGAATCATTGTAAATTCTTGTGCTTTCAACGATTTCCACCTTTCTTTTCCGTGCGTCAAGTCCGGTCAATGATCAAGTATGACTTGTCACCATCTACTCGACACTTCTGTCTTTCTCACGCAATTCACTCTTGGAAATCAAAATATCCGTATTCACATTATTTGAAACAAATAAAATGCGAAGGATTGATCAGTTTTAAGTGTATATCTCCGAGACACACTACATGCAATGTGTGTGGGATACCCTGCATTTCTTTAACAAAAACACCTTAAATGAAATTACTTCAGAATGTAGAGTCTATTTGCTTTCGTTTTGACAAAAATTTATAAATCAAGATCATACAACAGCCTCATATTTAGTTTTTGTCAATAAAACCACCATCTGCTTTAATTACTGCTCTTAAAATTCTTGGTATTATTTCCAATATTTTTTTAAAATATATAGTTGGCAGACTATATATAGATGGCACTGACAAAGTTCACTTTAACACTGGGTATTTTCTTTGAACTTTTCTATCGAATCCATCTCAGCGTTCTGGGTATGACGATAAACTACATCCGCGTCCAGAGTAAGACGATAAACAGCAAGAGGAGATTTTTGAAGAGCGTGTTTGCTGGTGTTCCCAGGTGCTACCACCCCAGGTCAGGGTGGACCTGGGAACATAAAACAATATTTTCAGTAAATTGATCGAAATCAATTGCTCGAGAGTAAATGGCTCGAACTATCAATTGCTAGACAGTAAAATGCTAGAACTATCAATTTCTCGACAGTAAATTGCTCGAACTATCAATTGCTCTCAAGTAAATTGTTCTAAATCAATTGCTCGACAGTAAATTGCTAGACCTATCAATTGCTCGACAGTAAATGGCTCGAACTATCAATTGCTCAACAGTAAATTACTCGAAATCAATTGCTCGACTGTAAATAGCTCGAACAATCAATTGCTCGATATTAAATTGCTGGAACTATCAATTGCTTGCCAGTAAATAGCTCGAACTATCAACTGCCTGACAGTATATTGCTAGAACTATCAATTGCTCGACAGTAAATTGCTCGAACTATCAATTGCTCGACAGTAAATTGCTCGAAATCAATTGCTCGACAGTAAATGGCTGGAACTATCAATTGCTCGACAGTAAATGGCTCGAACTATCAACTGCTCGACAGTAAATGGCTCGAACTATCAACTGCTCGAGAGTAAACCGCTAGAACTATCAATTGTTCAACAGTATATTGCTAGAACTATCAATTGCTCAACAGTAAATTGCTACAACTATCAAATGCTCGACAGTAAATTGCTCGAAATCAATTCCTCGACAGTAAACTGCTAGAACTATCAATTGTTCAACAGCAAATTACTGGAACTATCAATTGCTCGACAGTAAATGGCCCGAACTATCAATTGCTCGACAGTAAAGGGCTCGAACTATCAATTGCTAGACAGTAAAATGCTAGAACTATCAATTGTTCAACAGTAAATTGCTCGAAATCAATTGATCGACAGTAAATTGCTCGAAATCAATTGATCTACAGTAAATTGCGAGAACTATAAATTGCTCAACAGTAAATTGCTCGAACTATCAATTTGCTCGAGAGTAAATGCTCGAACTATCAACTGCTCGACAGTAAACTGCTAGAACTATCAATTGTTCAACAGTAAATTGCTAGAACTATCAATTGCTCAACAGTAAATTGCTACAACTATCAAATGCTCGACAGTAAATTGCTCGAAATCAATTCCTCGACAGTAAACTGCTAGAACTATCAATTGTTCAACAGCAAATTACTGGAACTATCAATTGCTCGACAGTAAATGACCCGAACTATCAACTGCTCGACAGTAAATGGCTCGAACTATCAACTGCTCGAGAGTAAACTGCTTTAATTGTTCAAAAGTAAATTGCGAGAACTATAAATTGCTCAACAGTAAATTGCTCGAAATCAATTGCTCGACAGTAAATGGCTCGAGCTATCAATTGCTCAACAGTAAATTGCTCGAACTATCAATTTGCTCGAGAGTAAATGCTCGAACTATCAACTGCTCGACAGTAAACTGCTAGAACTATCAATTGTTCAACAGTAAATTGCTAGAACTATCAATTGCTCAACAGTAAATTGCTACAACTATCAAATGCTCGACAGTAAATTGCTCGAAATCAATTCCTCGACAGTAAACTGCTAGAACTATCAATTGTTCAACAGCAAATTACTGGAACTATCAATTGCTCGACAGTAAATGGCCCGAACTATCAATTGCTCGACAGTAAAGGACTCGAACTATCAATTGCTAGACAGTAAAATGCTAGAACTATCAATTCCTCGACAGTAAATTGCTCGAACTATCAATTGCTGTCAAGTAAATTGCTCGAAAACAATTGCTCGACAGTAAATTGCTAGACCTATCAATTGCTCGACAGTAAATGACTCGAACTATCAATTGCTCAACAGTAAATTGCTCGAAATCAATTGCTCCTCTGTAAATGGCTCGAACTATCAACTGCCCGACAGTATATTGCTAGAACTATCAATTGCTCGACAGTAAATGGCTCGAACTATCAACTGCTCGACAGTAAACTGCTAGAACTATCAATTGCTCAACAGTAAATTGCTACAACTATCAAATGCTCGACAGTAAATTGCTCGAAATCAATTCCTCGACAGTAAATTGCTCGAAATCAATTGCACGACAGTAAATGCCTCGAACTATCAATTGCTCGACAGTAAATTGTTCAAACTATCAATTGCTCTCAAGTAAATTGCTCGAAATCAATTGCTCGACAGTAAATTGCTAGAACTATCAATTGCTCGACAGTAAATTGCTCGAAATCAATTGCTCGACTGTAAATGGCTGGAACTATCAATTGCCTGACAGTAAACTGCTAGAACTATCAATTGCTCGACAGTAAATTGCTCGAAATCAATTGATCTACAGTAAATTGCTATAACTATCAATTGCTCAACAGTAAATTGCTAGAACTATCAATTGCTCGACAGTAAATGGCTGGAACTATCAATTGCCTGACAGTAATTGTCTCGATCTATCAATTGCTCGCCAGTAAATAGTTCGAACTATCAACTGCCCGACAGTATATTGCTAGAACTATCAATTGCTCAACAGTAAATTGCTAGAACGATCAACTGCTCGACAGTAAATGCCTCGAACTAACAATTGCTCGACAGTAAACTGCTCGAAATCAATTGCACGACAGTAAATGGCTGGAACTATTAATTGCTCGACAGTAAATGCCTCGAACTATCAATTGCTCGACAGTAAGTGGCTCGAACTATCAACTGCTCGACAGTAAATGGCTCGAACTATCAATTGTTCAACAGTAAATTACTAGAACTATCAATTGCTCGACAGTAAAGGGCTCGAACTATCAACTGCTCGACAGTAAATGGCTCGAACTATCAATTGTTCAACAGTAAATTACTAGAACTATCAATTGCTCGACAGTAAAGGGCTCGAACTATCAATTGCTAGACAGTAAAATGCTAGAACTATCAATTGCTCGACAGTAAAGGGCTCGAACTATCAATTGCTAGACAGTAAAATGCTAGAACTATCAATTGCTCGACAGTAAATGTCTCGAACTATCAATTGCCTGACAGTAAATGTCTCGATCTATCAATTGCTCGCCAGTAAATAGCTCGAACTATCAATCGCTCAACAGTAAATTGCTCGAAATCAATTGCTCAACAGTAAATGGCTCGAACTATCAATTGCTAGAACAATCAATTGCTCAACAGTAAATTACTAGAACTATCAATTTCTCGACAGTATATTGCTAGAACTATCAATTGCCAGAACTACACACTAAATGGCTCGAACTATCAATTGCTCGACAGTAAATGGCTAGAACTATCAATTGCTCGACATTAAATTGCTAGAACTATCAACTGCTCGACAGTAAAAGGCTCGAACTATCAATTGCTCGCCAGTAAATAGCTCGAACTATCAACTGCCCGACAGTAAATAGCTAGAACTATCAATTGCTCGACAGTAAATTGCTCGAAATCAATTGCTCGACAGTAAATGGCTCGAACTATCAATTGCCTGACAGTCAATTGCTAGAACTATCAATTGCTCGACAGTAAATTGCTAGAACTATCAATTGCTCGACAGTAAATTTCTAGAACTATCAATTGCTCGACAGTAAATTGCTAGAACTATCAATTGCTCGACAGTAAATTTCTAGAACTATCAATTGCTCGACAGTAAATTGCTAGAACTATCAATTGCTCGACAGTAAATTGCTAGAACTATCAAATGTTCAACAGTAAATTGCTCGAAATCAATTGATCGACAGTAAATTGCTCGAAATCGATTGATCTACAGTAAATTGCTAGAACTATCAATTGCTCAATAGTAAATTGCTCTAACTATCAATTGTTCGACAGTAAATGGCTCGAACCATCAATTTCTCGACAGTAAATGTCTCGATCTATCAATTGCTCGACATTAAATTGCTAGAACTATCAATTGCTCGACAGTAAAAGGCTCGAACTATCAATTGCTCGACATTAAATTGCTAGAACTATCAATTGCTCGACAGTAAAAGGCTCGAACTATCAATTGCTCGCCAGTAAATAGCTCGAACTATCAACTGCCCGACAGTATATTGCTAGAACTATCAATTGCTCAACAGTAAATTGCCAGAACTACACACTAAATGGCTCGAACTATCAATCGCTCACCAGTAAATTGCTCGAAATCAATTGCTCGACAGTAAATGGCTCGAACTATCAATTGCTCGACAGTAAATTACTAGAACTATCAATTGCTCAACAGTAAATGGCTCGAAATCAATTGCTCGACAGTAAATGGCTCGAACTATCAATTGCCTGACAGTCAATTGCTAGAACTATCAATTGCTCGACAGTAAATTGCTCGAAATCAATTGCTCGACAGTAAATGGCTCGAACTATCAATTGCTCGACAGTAAACTGCTAGAACTATCAATTGCTTGACAGTAAATGGCTCAACCGATCAATTGCTCGACAGTAATTTGCTCGAACTATCAATTGTTCGACAGTAAATGGCTCGAACTATCAATTGCTCAACAGTAAATTGCTCGAAATCAATTGCTCAACAGTAAATGGCTCGAACTATTAATTGCTCGACAGTAAATGGCTTGAACTATCAATTTATCGACATTAAATTGCTAGAACTATCAATTGCTCGACAGTAAATTGCTAGAACTATCAATTGCTCAACAGTAAATTGCTCGAAATCAATTGCTCGACAATAAATGGCTCTAACTATCAATTACTCGACAGTAAATTGCTCAAAATCAATTGCTCGACTGTAAATTGCTCGAACTATCAACGCGATAATGCCACTAAGACGCTGGGGGAAAGTTATAGGGAGTGGAAGAGAATAAGAAGACTTTAGAGGAGAGAAGGGAGAAAAAGAAGAATAATGTAAAAAGGTTCGAGGATGGTGATTGAGGTTGCATTTAAATATTTGAAAATTGTAAATGGACGGAAGCAAATCGGAAGGGATTTCAACATGCGAGAAGTGTGAGAAAAAGAAACTGTTAGAATAGAAGTGACTTGCTATTTCAACATTAAAACGGTGAGACCTACTTGACCATCTAGTATAGCTGATCACTCGTATTCGAGCTAGCCAATCCCTGTTGCAGACGCTTGCTCAGGCGCATTTGTGTTTATTCAACATCCACTGTGGTTTATACTGAAACTATGCTGAGCAGACCTTCTTCTGGGAAAGAACGTGTTATCTAGCGTGACCAACAATATAAACAAGGCCAGCATGCTCAAGCCCTTGGGCACGATGCATTGTGACTTCATGTTAGCATAGCTATAGACGGCCCCCAAAGATTCTGTCTACCCAATTTCACTAACAAAGCTTGAATCAACCTGTGGTATGGTTTTCAGGCATTTTCCAAAGGTGACGCACGCTGGAATCGAACACTTCCTGACAAATCGACAATGGTGAGATTCGAACCTGGCAAAAGTTCTAACCACTCGGCCACGTTCCCACGATCTAGCAGAACGTTTAAATTCATGCAGTCGAAGCACTAAGGAAAAAAATCTCACCAGAACGGTTGCCATGGAAATATTTGCAAATAAGACCGAGAGAACTGACATCACGACGGTGAGAAAGTGACTGCAGTCGAGATGCAATGTCAGTGTCGATTACATGACAGATCATTTTTTTAAATTTTGACAAGAATCTCGAGATATATAGTAAGAGCTTGAGACCAGATATGGCAGCAATATTCAATCCACGGACGGATTTATAAATATACAAGATGGATTCTGATGAGAAAAATTGATTGGCACGAATCAAATTTCCTAGCACCAGACCCTGCAACAGATTCATTATGATCACTCCACTTCAAGAAGACACAGTCTTGCTTCACTGGAGGTTAGCATCAACCATACTGATTCTCTATGGTGATAAAGCATTTTTGGTTTCGACGCATTAAAATTTACACCTGCAAAAGTGAAAATCTCAACTAAAAAATGCTCATGAAAATGAAAAACAACAGTAAGGAAAAGATTCACTAGCATAGTAGGTAGGGTGTTACAGGGATTGAAAGTGCGAGAAAAGACTGGGTGTAGGGAATATTGGGAAAAGGACGAAAGATGAACGGGATACAAGAAGAGTGGAGAAGTAAGTAAACGGGAGGGAGTTCCACGGGTGGGAAGTGCGATAAAAGACTGGGTATAATGAGGACTGGGAAAAGGACGAAAGATGAACGGGATTCAAGAAGATTCGAAAAGCAAGTCAACGGAAGGGAGTTCCACGGGTGGGAAGTGCGAGAAAAGAATCTGTTGTAGTAGATATAGCCGATGCAATTAGTTATTTCAACAATTTTAAAAAAGGATGGACCTAGATATCAATCTAGTGGCACAACTAAATTCATATATTCAGAGCACCGGGAGAAAAAATTCATCAGCGCAGTTGCCATGTAAATATTTGTAGAAAAGGCAAAGGGAAGACACGCTACGTGGATAAAAATGTGGCTGAAGTTGAGATACCAGGTCTAGATCGATTAAAATGTCTGATCCTTTTTGCATTTTTCAAGACTCTCGAGATGATTAGCAGAAATACCAGGCCATATATGTCATCAGTTTTCAATGCACGGACAAATGGTAGATTTGTTAATGTTCAAGACGGATTGAGGTCAGAAAAATTTAAAAGCGATTTATATAAAATTAAGGAAGAAATCCCTTTACTCATTAAGAATTGTACTTTTACAGAAGGATGTTGAGAAAATCATTGAATATGTGAACAGCGACGAAATTTTAGAGAAAATGCATGCCTATACTGAAACTGCATATTTCTTTTCTTTTCATCACCCACTCTTCTTCTTCTTCTTCTTCTTCTTCTGCTTCTTCTTCGTCCTCGTCACCTTTAGCCCCTCTTCTGTGTTTTCCAATTTTCTTCAAAGCCTTTTCCGAGTTTTATATATTTTCTTTAACTCATTTTTCATCATCCTCACTCCTGGCTTTTTCTCGCTTTTCTACCTCTCATCTATTTTTTTACACCTTTCTCTTCTTCATCACTTTCTTCTTTCCTCCCTTCCTCTTCTACTTCCTCCTCTTCTTCTTCCTCTTCTTTCTCTTCTCCTTTTTCTTCTTGTCGTTCTTTTTCTTGTTGTTGTTCTTCTCCTCCTGCTTTTCTTGTACTCCTCCTCC
Source organism: Acanthosepion lycidas (assembly GCA_963932145.1). Lineage (NCBI taxonomy): Eukaryota > Metazoa > Mollusca > Cephalopoda > Sepiida > Sepiidae > Acanthosepion > Acanthosepion lycidas. The sequence goes on from OZ010612.1 coordinate 65,285,498, forward strand.
TTCTTCTTTTTCATGTTCTTCTTCCTCTTCTTCAAACAATATACATAAGGAGAGGGTAAAAGCTGTGGCCTGTTTGCACAAGATTTCTTCTTCTTCTTCCCCCTCCTTTTCTTCTTCCTTTCCACTTCTTCTTCTTCCTCTTATCTTTTGTTCTTCTCCTTCTCCTCCTCGATGATCTTCTTCTTCCTCCTCTTCCCCCTCCTCTTCTTCCCCCTCCTATTCTTCTTTGCTCTTCACTTCTTCTTCCTCCTCCTCTTGTCTTGTTGTTCTCCTCCTCTTCCTCCTCAGTGATCTTCTTCTTCCCCCACCTCTTCTTCTTCCTCTTCACTTCTTCCTCTTGTCTTTTGTTCTTCTATTTCTCCTCCTACTCGATGATCTTCTTCTTCCTCTTCCTCCTCCTCCTCTTCTTCTTCTTCCTCTCCACTTCTTCTTCTTCCTCTTATCTTTTATTCTTCTCCTTCTCCTCCTCGATAATCTTCTTCTTCCTCTTCTTCCCCTCCTTTTCTTCTTCCTCTCCACTTCTTCTTCCTCCTCCTCCTCTTATCTTTTGTTCTTCTCCTCCTCCTTCTCGATGATCTTCTTCTTCCTCTTCTTCCCCCTCCTCCTCTTCTTCCTCTTCACTTCTTCCTCCTCCTCCTCATCTTGTCTTTTGTTGTTCTCCTTCTCTTCCTCCTCGATGATCTTCTTCCTCTTCTTCCTCCTCCTCCTCCTCTTCTTCCTCCTCCTCGATGATCTTCTTCCTCTTCTTCTTCCTCCTCTTGTTGTTCTTTCCCTCCTCTTGTTCATGTACTTTTTTCCTCCTCCTCCTCCTTCTTCTTCCTCTTCTTTTTCTTCCTCCTCCTCGTCGTCTTGTTCTTGTTCTTCTTTCCCTCCTATTCCTTCTCCCCCTTCTCCCTCTTCTTCCTCCTCCGCTTGTTCCTCTTCTTCTTCCTCCTCTTGTTCTTGTTCTTCTTTTCCTCCTCTTATTTTTGTTCTTCTTTTCATCCTTCTCTTCCTTCTTCCTCTGCTTCTTCCTCGTCTTCTTTTTCTTCTTTAACCTTGTCTTGTTATTGCCCTTGCTGGCTTCTCCAATTTCTTTTACCAACCTTATAGACATATAAACATAATGAGAAAGTAATTGGAAATTGTGGCCACTTCCTGAAAGTGCGTGGGTAGCTCTTTGTGTACGTTAGGCGCCCTGATGTAGATAGAAGACAGATGAAAATCCATGGGTGGTACACCTGTTTAGACACAACTCAGGAAATCAGCCCTTCTTGTCTGAGATACGTGGCGATTTCATTGTCAAATATTCAGCTGGCGCATTGTCCGCGTTTGTTTGCTGCAAGCGAACGCAATAGTAATGGACGAACACAAAAGGCCAATCTACTTGGTCGACTCCTCAAATATTGCAGATCTTTAATTGTCTTCCGTCGGTGATGGTGACGGGAAAAACTGCTTTTTTAAATTATGTTTTAGAACAATGACAGCTAGCTGACGCAAGGCTTGAACTCAACACTTCAGATCTTCGTCTGAACAGGGTAACTGCACACGAAGGATTTTTGAGTTCCAATCTGGAAGTGTATAACTGGATGTGACTAAAAGGAAGTAACAAGAATTCTGTCCTTTCTTAGGTGACATACTCGATGCAGTTTTGGGAGATCATGTCTCTTTTCCATTCTGTATTGTCTGATTTGTACACAATTCTACGGGACATAAAGTGGGAGATCAATTTTTGATTGTTATTAAGTATTAAATTGATCCCCCCTATAATTTCTACATATTAATATCTTTCTTTAGGTGTCAAGTGTTATGCTTGAGCGAGATGACTCTCTTTTCTTCCTGACTGAATTGTCAGATGACTTGCCGCATTAGGCTGCTTTTACTTTCTGTGGTAGACTTGTTGCCAACCAAGATTATAGCAAACAATTAGTACTCTTATTTAACCCATAGCAGTGTGAAGAAAAAAATGGATTCATGTTTTTCTCGAGGATACTTGTGCCTAAGTAAATGTAACGACCGACTAAAATAAGAAATTGGTACCTGGTATTGCCAAGCAATCACCCATCTAGATATTGACCAGACTCAACTTTGCTTAAATTTATATTAATATCCTTATTTTAAGACATTTTTATGTTTATACATCCTTTTTATACATAAAAATATTATAGTAAATGCTATGTTTTTTATAATAATAAGCGACGTCATTACGCTTTGAGCAGATATGAATGTGCGTGAGAGAATCCAGGAAGATTGTAGTTTAAAAGCAGTAAAATCGATTTGGCCGACCGAACAATCCTCTGTGGCGCGATCATTTAAGAGTACGCCAGGCTTAATGATGATTCTGTATAGGATACAGGTTCGATTCCTCTCGGATGACGAATATATTCTATGTGAATTTTTCGGGCATTCAGGGCGGTAAATGTTATAAATACTGCCAATTATAGAAACATAGCATTTACTTAAATATTCGCAACTATAAAAATGTGTTAAAATAATTGTCGGACTTTCATTAATATCCTTCATTGGGTGTCATTGCCTTTCTCCTTTCAGTTTTTTTTTTTTTATCTTTTTCGTCTCTTTTTTTTCTTCAAAACCTCATTCCCTTTCTCATTTCAGTCTGACTTTCGTCTCTTTTCTTTTTTTTTCAAAACCTCATTCCCTTTCTCCTTTCAGTCTGACTTTCGTCTCTTTTCTTTTTTCTTCAAAACCTCATTCCCTTTCTCCTTTCAGTCTGACTTTCGTCTCTTTTCTTTTTTCTTCAAAACCTCATTCCCTTTCTCATTTCAGTCTGACTTTCGTCTCTTTTCTTTTTTCCTCAAAACCTCATTCCCTTTCTCCTTTCAGTCTGACTTTCGTCTCTTTTCTTTTTTCTTCAAAACCTCATTCCCTTTCTCCATTAAGTTTTCTTACGTCTCTTTTCTTTTTTCTTCAAAACCTCATTCCATTTCTCCTTTCAGTCTGACTTTCGTCTCTTTTCTTTTTTCTTCAAAACCTCATTCCCTTTCTCCTTTAAGTTTTCTTACGTCTCCTTTCTTTTTTCTTCAAAACCTCATTCCCTTTCTCCATTAAGTTTTCTTACGTCTCTTTTCTTTTTTCTTCAAAACCTCATTTTCTTTCTCCTTTCAGTTTTCTTTTGTCTCTTTTCTTTTTTCTTCAAAACCTCATTCCCTTTCTCCATTAAGTTTTCTTACGTCTCTTTTCTTTTTTCTTCAAAACCTCATTTTCTTTCTCCTTTCAGTTTTTCTTTTGTCTCTTTTCTTTTTTCTTCAAAACCTCATTCCCTTTCTCCATTAAGTTTTCTTACGTCTCTTTTCTTTTTTCTTCAAAACCTCATTTTCTTTCTCCTTTCAGTTTTTCTTTTGTCTCTTTTCTTTTTTCTTCAAAACCTCATTCCCTTTCTCCATTAAGTTTTCTTACGTCTCTTTTCTTTTTTCTTCAAAACCTCATTTTCTTTCTCCTTTCAGTTTTTCTTTTGTCTCTTTTCTTTTTTCTTCAAAACCTCATTCCCTTTCTCCATTAAGTTTTCTTACGTCTCTTTTCTTTTTTCTTCAAAACCTCATTTTCTTTCTCCTTTCAGTTTTTCTTACGTCTCTTTTCTTTTTTCTTCAAAACCTCATTTTCTTTCTCCTTTCAGTTTTTCTTTTGTCTCTTTTCTTTTTTCTTCAAAACCTCATTCCCTTTCTCCATTAAGTTTTCTTACGTCTCTTTTCTTTTTTCTTCAAAACCTCATTTTCTTTCTCCTTTCAGTTTTCTTTTGTCTCTTTTCTTTTTTCTTCAAAACCTCATTCCCTTTCTCCATTAAGTTTTCTTACGTCTCTTTTCTTTTTTCTTCAAAACCTCATTTTCTTTCTCCTTTCAGTTTTTCTTTTGTCTCTTTTCTTTTTTCTTCAAAACCTCATTCCCTTTCTCCATTAAGTTTTCTTACGTCTCTTTTCTTTTTTCTTCAAAACCTCATTTTCTTTCTCCTTTCAGTTTTCTTTTGTCTCTTTTCTTTTTTCTTCAAAACCTCATTCCCTTTCTCCATTAAGTTTTCTTACGTCTCTTTTCTTTTTTCTTCAAAACCTCATTTTCTTTCTCCTTTCAGTTTTTCTTTTGTCTCTTTTCTTTTTTCTTCAAAACCTCATTCCCTTTCTCCATTAAGTTTTCTTACGTCTCTTTTCTTTTTTCTTCAAAACCTCATTTTCTTTCTCCTTTCAGTTTTTCTTACGTCTCTTTTCTTTTTTCTTCAAAACCTCATTTTCTTTCTCCTTTCAGTTTTTCTTTTGTCTCTTTTCTTTTTTCTTCAAAACCTCATTCCCTTTCTCCATTAAGTTTTCTTACGTCTCTTTTCTTTTTTCTTCAAAACCTCATTCCCTTTCTCCATTAAGTTTTCTTACGTCTCTTTTCTTTTTTCTTCAAAACCTCATTTTCTTTCTCCTTTCAGTTTTTCTTTTGTCTCTTTTCTTTTTTCTTCAAAACCTCATTCCCTTTCTCCATTAAGTTTTCTTACGTCTCTTTTCTTTTTTCTTCAAAACCTCATTCCCTTTCTCCATTAAGTTTTCTTACGTCTCTTTTCTTTTTTCTTCAAAACCTCATTCCATTTCTCCTTTCAGTCTGACTTTCGTCTTTTTTCTTTTTTCTTCAAAACCTCATTCCCTTTCTCTTTTCAGCTTTTATTTCATAGTTTTCTTTCCCCGTCCTCTTTTCTTCAACAACTAATCCACTTTCTTCGTTTTTTTCTTTCAGTTCTTTTCTTTTTCCTTCTTTTTTCCTTCAATATCTCATCCTGATTCTTCTTTCAGATTTTCTTTTATCACTTTTCTTGTTCCTTTCTTTTTCTTTTAACACCCCCATCCCATTACTTCTTTCATTTGTTTTCTTTTCTTCTTTTTTTTTCCTTCAAAACCTCATTATTCACTTGTTTGTCTCCAGCCTTTCTTCTTTTTTTCTATCCTCTTTCCGCCCTGTATCCTTATGTTGTCTCTTCTCTTCACCTGCTGGATCTCTGTTCCCTGCTAAATGGATGATAGTCACGTAACGTTTTAAAGTTCACTGCCTATCACACAGCTTCCACATTAATTCTCGTCCTGTTCCCGAAAGTCATAATTATATATATATATATATATATATATATATATATATATATATATATATATATATATATATATATATATGGAGAGAGAAATAAAGAGACGAAAGGAAAAGGTGCATGACTCAACTCCCAGAAAAAGAATATTAAAATTCTCATTACTTGCATCGTTTCATACATGCTTACGGACACACACACACTGACACGCACACACAAACACACACATATATATATGAGAATTTTGAGAACTTTTGTGCATTGAGAATTTGCATTTCCTATCCGTATTATTGAATTGGTATATTTTAAAGACTTTTTATATTTTGTCCGTTTCTGGGACCTTTTAGATATTATTATTATCATTATTATTATTATGATTATTATCATTACTATTATTATTATTATTATATATGTATTTTATTTTTCTAATTGTCTATTTATTTGAATATCTTCATAATTATATTATTCAACATTATTGTTCTTCATATTATCGTCCATTTTATTTTAGGCGGCAACATTATTATGACATTCCAGAGAGCAGCACACCAAAATCTTACAGCACCTGATATTCCCAAGCGGTTACCCATCTAGGTACTGACCAGGCTCGACGTTGCTTAACCTAAGTGACTTTACGGGAACTAGTGTTTCAACGTGATGTGGCCGTCATCATAAATGATAACTGTAAGAATTTCAGATTATGAGGATATGTAGGATAGATAGCGGTTGGATCTAGAATTGAAGAGGTTCCGATTTTTGTGTTCGGGGAAATATCCTCTGGGGAGTCTGTTCCACAAAACAGTGGATCTTGGGAAGAATATCTCCGAATGAAACGTCCTTCTCAACAATAATAGAATGAAGTAGCCAAACATCAACATCTATAAGTAGTATGTGTAAAAAGGATTATTTATCAATTTATTAGATGGTAAGAATCTTTTGAAGATAATAATGACTGATGTTCCGACTTCTCATTCCGAGCCGTTATCAATTACAACACATGAAAATCAAAACATATAGGAGCCTGGTAATATCAAGCGGTATCTAGATACTGACCAGGCTCGACGTTGCTCAAGTTCGGAGATCGCAGGAGAACCGGTGTTTCAACTTCTTATGGTCGTAAGCCCTAAATTATTTTTATTTTATCTATTATGGGAATTTTTTTCAGATATCCATGATTATTATTATAACACCATCATATTTCCATTTTTGCTGTGACCACACTAGCTACCAAATCGGCTGGATGACCTAAGGCAGATAGCGTTGTGATGTTATGGCTACATTTCATGATTTGTTTTTCTAATTCCCATAAAATAACTCAGCCTTACATGGACAAAGTTCTTAGTCTGTGGGCTGTACATATAAAGAAATTTTTGATTTCTCTTCAGCTAGGATTTCTAGGGATTTTTTCAATGTATTGTTGTGTTCCTTTTTTATCATTTCAATCGCACCTACTATAACTGGTTGTATTGTTCTTTTCATTTTCCACATTTTTCTATTTCGATTTCCAGGTCTTTATACTTCGATAACTTTTCAAATTGCTTTGTTGCTATGTTACAGTCCGCTGGGCAATTATCAGGTCATCCCATAAGTTCTGTCCAAATTTTTAATAAAGAAAACAAGTGACCAAATGTTACATTTAATTACAGATTCAATCAACAATGTATTTTCCCTGATTATCTATGACTTCCTTCCATCTATTAACAAGCTTACTAATTACTTTGATTCGAAGAACTCACAAATGTCAGTTTTAACCTCTTCCTGTGTTACAAAAGCTGTTTCTTCCAAATTATTCTGTAAGCTACGAAACAAATGGTAGTCTGAAGGAGCAAGATCGGGAGAATAAGGTGAATGAGGAATTTTCTCCCAACCAAGTTCTTCGATCTTTTCTGACGTGATTCTTGCTGTGTGGGGTCGCACATTGTCCTGATGAAACATCACCTCTTTTCGATTCACTAGGGCAGGTCTTTTTTCCTCAAAGTTTGAAAGAAGAAACTTTTGTCCCTTCTCGGCTGTGGCTGGGGTCCTTCCCCTTTATCAAGCCACTGTCTACGACATTTTTCGTCGCCAGTCACAAGTCTATCCAAAAACGGTGAAACAAGTTGGCGAGAATTGAGAGAAGAGCAGATGTCAACTCGGGATTTGAGGTTGTTTTCAGACAATTCATGAGGCACCCATTTTCCAAGTTTAGGAACTTTTCCAAGTTGTTGAAGATGAACAGTTGTATGGTTGGAGCTGAGAACCACTGCCAATTCCTCAACTGATAAAGTAGGATTTTATTCAAGGGCTGCTTCAAGAAGCTATTCATCAAACTCAACTGGACGTCCGGTTCGATCTTCATCTTCAAGGGTGAAATCTCCACCTCTGAATTTTGCAAACCATCTTCTGCAAGTTCTTTCATTCACACATTCCTCTCCATAAACTGAGTGAATGTTTCTAGGCGCTTCGGCTGCTGAGTTTCTTTTCTTGAACTCAGAAAGCATTATGTGCCTCAAATGATTTTTGGTTACTTCCATGTTAGCAGGGTTTTAATCAAACAAAATTTAATTTTATTGTTCTATGAAATAAAATTTGATCAGTTTAAATGCGTCTAATAATGTTCAGCTCCACTAGACATTATAAAATACTCTTTAAATTTCGTTCATTTTTAAAAAATTTAAGACAGAATTTATGGGATGATAGTAGTAGTCATTTTTTTTTCATTTCGCTTTTTTGACAATCTTGTCCGCCATATTTGCTACAATCTTCCTGACTATAAAGATAGTATAATACCATAGAATCTATGTCATCTATTTAGGTACTGGGCGACGTTCATACCAGTGTTTAACATATTTTCCAAAGTGTTTGCACATTGATTGTTCAGTCTAGGTGTTCCTCCAATCTGTCGTAATGATTATTATATTAATTTGACGCAAGTAAAGAACGCTCTGAGATTAAATGGTCTATTGTTTCGTGATATTTGTCACAGAACCTGCATTATGTATAATATTTGTCTGAAAGTTTCCATTGCAAAAGACTTTAGTGTTGCGCAGGAATAAAGCCTTCCGTTTCAGCCTTTAATTCAGATCCTCGTTACCATCAATGAGTGTTAACTTTATCAACATCGACTTTATTAGTACGTTCTGGATATTGGACATTCAGAGGTTTGTCTCGCCAGCGTTGTTCATATCATCTCATTCTTTGAACCTTCACTTGTATCGTTTGCTTAATTTTTTCTTTAGCTGGTAAGACTTTATTCTTGTCTTTCTTTCCCATATTTTTTGCTGCAACAATTGGTTCCTGGATTCTGTTTTGGTTTTCTACAGAATCTACTAAATGTAAATCTCGTTTGTACTTACAAACTTTTTTCATGCCCGAACATTTTTTCTTTCTGTTTTCGTGTTGTTTGACTAATTGTATCATCCATTCCATGTATGTTAGTAAGCCGATAGTTGTTGTTTTGTATGATAATCATACTTATTATAAAACCCAGGTGGTGTCTGTTCGTTTATATATTGGATCGGATTTCCTAGATTTTTCATCCGATTTCACAAAACTTCACAGGACTATGTAAAATTACCTTGTGGTTGTTCTGACAGCACCAAAAATTGGAAAAACAAAATTGTTTTTGCACGAAATCAATTTGGAAACACGATTAAGAGGCATTAATGAATGGGGGACAACTCATATCGAGTTATACTTATTATAAAACCCAGGTTCTTTGTGTGTGTGTGTGCGTGCGCGCACGCGCGTGTGTGTGTTCGTTTATATATGGGATCGGATTTCCTACATTTTTCAACCGATTTCAACAAGACTTCACTTTTTTTTTGGCAGGTAGTGTTTCTTATTGTCTTGCACACTTTTTTCTTTATTTCTTACATTCAGAATGCTTTAAAAATTCCATTTACAAGACAATTGTTTATAATAAAATTCTATTCAATCGGTAGAATCATAACGATTGAAAACAATTTTTTTGTTTGAGTTTGGGTTTGTCCAATTCGTAAAAACAAAAAAAAAAAAAACAAAAAAAAAAACTAATTAAGATATGCGTGTCCGTCAACCTTAAACAATAATCTTTGTCAATTTTATTTTTCAGTCTTTATGATGGTCGATTTTTGATCTATCCCTTACTGTTACATCCCCGGGCAACGCCGGGCTCTACTGCTAGTTATAACTAAGACCTCTTCCACCTTCTTTACTGGATATGTATAAACGGTCTATCTCAGAATTTGGATGTTGCATGTTATACGGAGAAATAAGCTTTCTTGACTTCGAATCCATTCCTTTGGTGCCATTTAGTGTTCAGTTCAAAATGTTGAAAGTATTAGGTTGGTGCAAAAATAATGTCGTTTTCTCACATATATTACTATGTGAGAAAACGACATTATTTTGCACCAACCTAACATATTGAACCACATGGATGGCAAGGCAATTAATAGCTATCATATCTTCTGAGTATTCAATTCAGTTCTTAATATCAGTTGCACCCTTCTCTAGTACTCTTTTTGCACCATTTCTTTCACTTTGTGCTAAATCCCTTCACTCTCATTTACACCGAGGTACTTATAAGTTTCTTCTTGCTCTTAATCTTTAATTGTTACCACAAGATCTAAGCTAACAGATTTGTTGTAGTGATCCTCATAAAATTATGAATTTAGCACATTTATCCAAACCGAATTTCATTGCAGTTTCATAACCGAAAGATTTTAATGTTTTCAGGAGACCTTTCAACTCACTGTTATTCATGCATACAGCTTTATGTCCTCCATCTAAAATAAATAGCTTATTTTCTTTTGAGATATTTTATAGCCATATTCCATCCTGTTAAATTCACTGGTTAATGCTATTAGAGAGATAATGAGTCACATTGAAATATTCCTCTATTGATGTTTATTTCACCAGACTTACAGATTCCATTTATATGATGAAGATGAAGTGTTGGTTTCCATATGGACATACTTTGATGAAAATGAGGACGACGTATACATATTTAAAAACTTGTATATATTTAAAGACTTTAAGATCCAGGAATGGGGTACGCTATCAAATGCCTTATGCTAATCTATCCATGCAGTACTGAGATGTTGTATTGAAATAGTTTTCCAAGATAATCCTATTTATAAATAATTGGTTTTTATATCCATAAAAGCCATGTTTGTACCTTTTTTTGTTCAAAAGGTATTATATCATGTTTTTCTAAGAAGGAATATGTCTGTTTTATCAGAATCGATGTCAACAGTTTATAAGTTGTGGGAAGATATGTTATTGCTCAGTAGTTTCTTGGGACATTTGTATCACCTTTTTGAATAGAAGGAAGGTAATTTCTTTGGTTACCCATGCTGCAATTTTAGTAAGATCTTTGAGAATTTCTTGAAGTTCTTTCACTAGTTTTTTTGTGTTCTGCATTTAGATAATAGAGCCAAAAGTTAGGAATGTCATCTATTCCTGGAGATTTCCACTTGCGTGCTCTTTTCAGTGAACATTCAATATCCTTTTCTATGATTCTCGACTATGTTTCTTCTGGTTTTTTTTTTTGGTTTTTTTTCCAATCTGTTTCTTTGTTATGTTCTTCAGGGCAAGTCCATATTTTCCCCCAGAACTGTATAACCTCCTGGATTGTTGAGGGTGGATAAGGGTTGTTTTCACATCAGTTTTTTTTTTTTTTATTTGTCTATTTCTCCGTAAAATCTCTTCGCATCGGTTTGAAAGATCTTGTTCTGTCTGGAGAATCTTGATCTTTTTTTTTATAGCATCCGATTCTGTGAACCTTCAGTTGTATTGTTTGCTTTATTTTTTTCTTTGGCTGGTAAGACTTCATTTTAATTCCTAATTTTGTATTTTCTTTTAACTCTTCTGCTTTTTCTAGGCTTACATTTATTCCTCTCGTCAGTCATCGGGTACTGATGATTTACTTCTAATTTGTTCAATTTCTTTCTCTATTTTACTTTTCCAAGGTAGATCTTCAGGTCTGTGAGACTACCTTTTTTTACTTTTGATGTTTAATTTTGTTTTAGTTGCAGCTATTGCTGTTGCATATATTACTTTGTTAAGATTTAAATCTGGATCTACTTCATCCAGAATGCTGCATTGCAGAGTTTAATAGTTTTGAGGTTATGCTTTGTTGGTTGTAATTTTGAGGGTTGTTCTCGTTCCCCCATTTCAATATTTTGGGAATAACTTATATGTCTCATGATTTCTTTCTTGACTTTTTGTATAATATTCTTGTTTTCCATGAAATAATTCGGTTCAATGTGTTTTCGAATCGTTCTATTGAAGGCTTGTGAGCGACCCATATCACGCTTTTCCCACTCTTCTAAACTTTCAGTATTATCTTCACACTGACTGGTGTTTATATCCGTTTTCTTCATTATGATCTGTAGTTTGTGTGATGTTAGTTCTTTTCTGGTTCTCTTTAATGTTCTGTTGATTCACCTATTCTGGTTGAAGTTCTTTTTATTTTTTAACTACATCTTTCAATCTATAAATATAGTCGTTTCTTCTACTCCAATAGCTTCATGTCTCGCACTTTTCGCCTGTGGAACTCCGTCCCCTTTTTCTGTTTCCCTGATAGCTATAATCTCCAACTATTCAGTCGACGTCTCAAGATGCCTTGATCTATCCCCTATCCTTCTCTTCATTCTTTCCTCTAGCACTCCTCTTTGCTCTCGCTCCTATTCTCTGTAACACCTTGGGTACTAGTGGCTTCCCACCTTGCTTGTGAGTGAAACGCTTAAAAAATGGCTATTTCTCATGATGTACGTTCTTACAGTGGCAAGTTTATTTTCGTCAACCCAACCTTTTCTCGCCAAAGGTCAGATGTTTGACGAATCTTGTTTTTTTTGTTTGTTTGTTTTTTGTTTTGTTTTTTTTTTTTGGGGGGGGGGTTCCTGGGGTTTGTGCAACCCTTGATCCAATGCAGTCGCAACTAGTTTGTACTTCCTCACGAGACCAATTTATTTTTTTTTTCTTTAAATGAATAGTTGTGGATCTAGTTTTAGGATTTCGCAGGACAATCATTGAGATTATCCAGGTTGTGGGAACTTGAAGATTCATTATTTCCCGCTCTGAGTATAAGATGCTCGTTCAGTTAGAATCTTCGTTCTCAATATAGTACTGTAGTTCAGACTGATTTCTGGCTCTCAGTCTATATAGTAATTCAATATAAATTTATGCTCACTGAATATGCGATATTAATTAGACTCACTTTAACCTATGTTTTACGATAGTGTGTATAGGCCAAAAAAAAATCGGCATCTTCAAAGAAGGAATCACATGCATTAGAAAACCAGTATTGTTCCCACATAGAAGATAAAGTCTCTGGCGGAGGACATAAAGAAGACAAAGTGATAATATTCATACGTGGGACGTGATGATATTTGCAGCTTTGTATATAAAATAACAGAAATAAAACAAAATTAATCTTCATTGGTATTGGACAAGTTGTCGATCAGAGTGCATATCGATAAGAAATTTAACAGAAAAAGCAACAATAAGAAAATAAAAATAGTCTGAAACAGAAACAAAAAAACATTGTCTTTTTAACTCGAAATAACTGTGTGTATTTCAATGGGAATGCTTCCTATAGTTTAATCGGAAACATTCCAAGTTCTTTTCAAGATTTAACGGCAACTGATATTTCTTTTCCACTCCATTCTGCATTGATATTCGGCCATAACGACGATTTCTTAAGGCCATCAAATCTTCCAACTTGTTACCGTTTATCGGATAACATTGGTCGAAATCTGGTGACACTAAGTGTCTGTGAAGAGGATTCAAACGGAGATACTGAGTTGTTAAGCGTATAGATCATTGCAAAACCTGATCGAATATCGATGCTGTCAACTGCATGTCAAAATAAATCCACATTTATAAAATTATTTGTTGCCCTAATAACTTTTACTCAATCGAGTTCTTAACTAAAATACAACAATAGTAAATCATCTTAAAGAATAACATCGCTATTACATATGCTTTTGTTATTTATATTATATGAAACATGGTCGATAATTATCTATCATTCTTTTATTAATATTTACTTTCTTCTTCATTTTTTATTAGACAAAGCATTGTCAACCATTATTGTACATATTTCATTAGTATTTACTTTCATCTTTATTGTGTATTAGATGATGTATTGTCAACCATTATTACTAATTTTTGACTAGTATTTACTTTCATCTTCATTTTTTATTTGGTTATGAATTGTCGACGGCAATTGTTTAAATTTTACTAGTATTTAATTTCATCTTCTTATTAATTTTTCCTAGTATTTACTTTATTTTTAAAGTATTTTTTATTTTTAAAGGTATTTACTTTCTTTTTCTTATTCATTTTTACTAGTATTTACTTTCTTATGATTATTCATTTTTACTGGTATTTACTTTCATCTTATTCATTTTTACTAATATTTACTTTCTTCGTATTAATTTTTACTAGTATTTACTTTCATATTCTTATTAGTTTTTACTAGTATTTACTTTCATCTTCATATTTTATGAGTGGAAGCATTGTCAATCGTTGTTAATAAATTACTACTCTTATTTAAATCCATCTACATTTATTATATAAAGTATTGTTGTGAACCATTATTATTTATTTTGACGGGTATTCTGACCTCTTATAAAAAATTCTCTTTCTACTATTTGTCATTTGAAAATAAAAGGCATAAATCTTTATTAAATCACGGATCGATTTAATAATATATATATATATATATATATATATATATATATATATATATATATATATATATATATATATATATATATAATGAATTGAACCTCACATCTAAAATGATATAAAATCAATATTTGTTATGATATGAAGACAGAACAAAATAGAAGCAAATATTTATATTTACCAACCTCAGCTTCGTCCGGAAAAAAAAAATTACAAACAAGAAAATATTAGGACGGAATTCTTAGGGACTTATGTTTACTTTCCTTGGAAAGTGACGCTCGTATTTTTTTCTTTAATACTTGGGCACATATATAGTAAAAGTCTAAACATCAACTACAAACGACAGAATCAGTTTGCAAAAGATGAACCCAAAGTGCAAATTAGAAATCGGGGATACCATAATCAAAACAAAACAAGTTAAATATCGGGAAAAATTCTAACTCTGACATCCCACGACGCATTGAGATAACCAAAGATGTATTTCAAAAGCTAAGCAGTGTATTAAGAGACATAAAAAAAACAACGTTAGAAACAAATAAATGAGTTCTGAACTGTTACATGATATCTGCCCTCCTTTATTACAGTGAATGCTGGACGATCTCAAAGATGACGAAGAGATTTGAAACAGTAGAAATGTGGTTGTACAGAAGGATACTGAGGAAACTATGGACCGAACATTTAGATGAAGGTTTTAGAGAAAATGGAAACAAAAAAAAACTTATATTTAACATCAGAAAGAGACAATTGAAATTTATGGGAAACTTAATGAGGAAGGAGGGTTTGGAAAATCTGATACTCACAGGACAGATTTAGGTCAAGATGGACAGAGGAAAACAAAGCTTAATATACTTAATGAACTTGAGTAAATTGGTAACGGAACTGGGTTTAGGAGATATAAAAAAAAGACAAAAATTATTTAGAGCTACAAAAGACAGGAAATTGTGGAAAGCCGTGATCGCCTACCTCTTGAAGAAGAAGAAGAAGAGGAGGAGGAGGAGGCAGGGGGAAAACAGTGGGTTGTGATAAGCTGAGCTTCATCAGAACGCATGTTAGTAGACATGGGCATTATATCCCCTTGACCTGCTCCCGTTTCATCGATGTTTAATTCCGTTCTAGGACTACGAAAAATGTCAGATTGAGAAAGGAGGGAGAAGTTTAAATAAGGTTTAAAAGAAATAGCAAAAAGACAAAATGTATTAAGAGCTAAAAATGACAGGATATTATGGAGAGCCATGATCGACTACGTCTTGATGGGACACGACAAAATGAATGTGCTTGAGTAAATGGATGGCAGAACAGGATTTAGGGAAAATATAAAAAAGACGAAATGTATTAAGAGCTAAAAAGGACAGGAAATTGTGGAGAGCCATGATCGACTATGTCTTGATGGCACACGACAAAATGGAGGATGTTCTTGAGTAAATGGATGGCAGAACATGCTTTAGGAGAAATAACGTAAAAACAAAATTTATTAATGCTACAAAAGACAGGAAATTGTGGAGAGCCATATTCGCCTACCTCTTGAAAGAAGTTGAAGAAGTAGGGGTAGAAACCGAAGTTTATGATTAGCTTAGCTTCATCAGAACACACCCCCTAAAACAGTGGAATTATGCCCCCTTGAACTTGCGTCGATGTTTTATTCCGTTCTAGGATTGCTAAAAATGTATTCTTGGCATTGTCACTTGGCGGTGTTTATGAACATCATAGTCGTCGCATGTCTCCGGCAGCAAACTAGTAGGTGAGGATATTTTAAAAATTTCACCCAGTAGTCCCTGTAATTCTGCTATGATAACCGAACATAGAGTAAAGAATTGTTAATCTTTCTTTGTGAGCTGGTTGATGAGCTTTCTCACAGGAAAATTATTCTAGCAGTAATTCTTAACATGTGAAAGACCTCGGTTTTTACACTTTGTTCTTGTCTATCCAGATTTGTCCCCGTGTGATTGTTAATGACAGAAGCAGCAGTGGCGTGATGAAGTAAATGTTTATCGACCCTAGTATCTGATCCCATCTTTTGCTCCCGGTATTACACTCGTCTCATTTATATAAGTAAGTTTGAGCACATCTGTTTTCGTTTAGGGCCTTTTTTTTTTTTTTTTTGACAATATACTCCTTAAGTTTCTTTATTAATAACAAATGTTCCTTCATGGAATGCAGACAGGTCAAACACTGGATTTTAAATTTGCTAGCAATATTAATAGTTAAAGACTAACAGTATTTTTATAAACACAGTCACATCCTTAAGGATGGGAAATGATTACAACGACGCAAAATTTGTACCACACTAAAGGATAAAATATATTTAAAACTGGTGTTGCTTAAGGTTGTCTGTTAATTAGGTTTGCAAAGCATTATGGACTTGGCTTTTCCATTTTTACCTTCTGCCGAACTTTATTGCTGTTATTGTATTTGAAAAATTGAATGACAATTCCGTTCATGAAAAAATATAACCATTTCTAAATTGAATTTGAAACATATATTTAGATGTATGTCTTACTGTTTTTGTTTAAAATATAAATTGTTTCCCTATAAAACATGATTAAGATATGCTTGGGGGAAAATGATTAAAAAATATATGATTCGTATATTACGTTTTTTTATATGATTTTTTATTATGTATGATTCGTATATTACGTTGTATATATATATATATATATATATATATATATATATATATATATATATATATGGTTCCGTTTTCTGCCTGTGTCTAATGTCAAATAAATGTATATTTAGCGATCTAACATCAAAAAAGTATCCAAATGTTGGACATTTTCTTGTCTGTATTTTCCCCCGCCCACATATTGCTTGTAATTTATCCAAACATGCCTAAAAGAAAATTTGCTACCTAAATACAAACACACATACATACACACACTAAGAAACTCACTCACACACACATACACACACACAGATATATATATATATATATATATATATATATATATATATATATATATATATATATTTAAATGAGCATAAAAGAAAATGGTTAAAATATTTAATATTGGAAGGAAAAAATAATTCGTTTAAACATGTGTAAATAAAATATCTTCGCCTGATGAAGGTCAAAAGATCCGAAACCAGTGTAGCAATATATATATATATATATATATATATATATATATATATATATATATATATATAGAATAAAGTATTTTTTTAAAATCCACATTGTAATAAAAACGTTTGCTGCTTTTTCTCTCTTTACCATATATATATATATATATATATATATCGTTCTATCCGTGTAGTACTTTTTCTGAAAAATATGTGTTTGAAGCAACGGGGTAAATGATCGCTTTATTTAATGGTACGCAAAAAAACAAAATAGTTTGAATCCCGTATTTTTAACATATTTTTAGGAAACAATTACTTTTTCAATCTAAGACTTACTTTTAAATATATTTTTTCAAGTCCGATTTATAAATGGTTATTTGTTTTAATGGAACAGACAGGTTATTTAATATTTTATCTAGAATATCAACAACTAAATTTTTTTCAGATTACATAAGGCTTTGGAGAATAAAACAAATATAGTTTGGTACATGGTCAATATAATCGAGTACATAGATTATTCTTGCCCATAGTGTTAAGCAACCTTAATCTTTTAACAAATAAACTAAACAAACACCACATTAGACTGTTCTAGTTCCACACATGGCACAGTTAAAGGCGTTGGTTAAATCCAGTGACAGAACCCAAAGAGTGTGAGTTCAATACCTGGCTAAGGCAGTGTAGAACCTTCAGAGGGAAATTAACAGGAGATAACTGATAACTGACATCCATTAAAAAAACATGGCACGTAGAACTAGAACAGTTTACCCCAGTGAGTGAAATAAAGGGTTCAGTTCGACATTCCAACCACCCGAAGAAGGCCGAAGTGTACAACGGCCGAAACGTTGTAATAAATATGGCGACAAAGATGAGGACAATAGTCCGAATAATGTAAATAATGTACATAATACCTTATCTCAGAAATATAGACAGATACTAAATAAACGCCAGTTTAAAATATGTTTTATTCTTTATTGTGGCATAAATTTTGCGTGGTTGTCATTTCCCATCTTTAAGGAGGTGACCTTTAGTCTCCAACAATTAATATTGTTCTCGAGCCTGAAAAAGTGCCATCTGTTACTTGAGTAAATTGACGAATAACATGCAATGAATTGAAACCAAAAACAACCTTATATATATTCGCGCGCACACATAGATTTGTCTGTCTATGGACGACATTTTCTGAAAATAATTGTTTCAAGCGAGATGGGAAAAATGGTTGCTCTCTTTAAAGGCAAGCAAGCACCAACTTTAACCATGTTTTGTAGGGACATTTATTTCAAGCACTTATATTTTACACTAAAAGAATAAAATTTACTTATAAATACATTTTTTCAAATTCAATTTTAGAAATAACTTTTTTTTATGGAATAGATACATCATTCACTTTTCCAAACGGTAACAACATGTTTATGAGATTATCTAAGGCTTTGAAGGATAGAACAAATATAGTTTTGTACATTGTCAAAATAATCGATTATCCAGAAGAATCCAGACCCATTATGCTACAGAACCCTAATTGTTATGTGATTACGTAAACAAAAACCTGTTATAAATATGTTTTATTTTTTTAATATTTCACAATGTTTGCGTGGATGTCGTAATCATTTCCCATCCTTAAGGAGGTGACTATGTTTATAAAAAGACTATTAGACCACAAATATTAATATTGTTCCCGTAATTCAAATCCGGAGTTTAACCTAACCGCATTTTAAAAAGTGCTATCTTTTACTTGACAAATGCAGATCATGAGTAAATTGCCGAATAACATGCAATAAATTGATGCCGAAAAACAACCTTATATATATATATTCACGTGCGCACATAAATATTTGTCTGTTTATGGACGACATTTTCTGAAAATAATTGTTTCCAGCGAGACGAGAAAAATGGTTGCTCTCTTTAAAGGCAAGCAAGCACGTAGTTTAATCATGATTTGTAGGGACATTTATATCAAAACAATAAGATTTACTTTTCGATATATTTTTCAAATTCAATTTGGAAATTGCTTCATTTTTTTAATGGAACGGACACGTCATTTATTTTTTCAACTAGAACAACAAAAAACGTTTATAGGATTACATAATGCCTTGGAGAAAATTATAAATGTAACATAGTTTGGCACATGTTCAAAATAACTGAGTACTCAGAAGAATCCAATCCAATAGTGTATCGGAGACCTAATGTGTTAACGACTGAAGGCAAGAACCTATATATATCTTAGAATTTAATAATTATTTCATTGTCGGTAGAAAGTTCTCGTCTGAACAGCTTTGTTAAGCAACGTCAAGCCTGATCATTACCTAGATGGGTAACGCTTGGGAATAACAGGCTGCGTGCGGTGTGATAGATAACGCCTCAGAATTGAAAATCGGGGGACAAAGTTTCAATTCCGGTCGGATTCGTGATATTCACCTGCGCGCAAATATTCTTGGGAAAGCTATGGATTCACATCTTCCCTAACAAGTATGAGTTAAGCCGAAATTCTATTAGGTTGGTACAAAAATAATGACGTAATAATGTCGTTTTTTGACGTTAAAAATACGTCAAAAAACGACGTTATTACGTCATTATTTTTGCACCAACCTAATATCAGTAAATAATTACCATCTTTTTAAAAAAAATTCTTACAATCCAAAAATGTTTTCTGGCTTTTAATAACCTGCAAGAAGTAAGTTCATAATCTAAATTAAAACAAAACAATCAGAGAACGTAAAATGATTATTTGCTTACTTATTTTAGTGCGTCATTTCATTTACTGCCACCTATTGTAATTAAGAATAAGCCATAAAAAGCAAATCGATTAAAATAGACTGAAAAGAAAATGTTATCAAGGATTCAAAGTGAATAGTGAAAAGATTGTATTGCATCAATTGTTAAATCTACAGTTAGGAAAATTGGTACACTCTGTGGAGCTACACAATCTTTCTAACCCGAATCTGTTGTACATATTTATAATTGAATAATTCCTATCATATCTATTTTTTGTGTCCATGCTCTAATTTTTTTCTAGATTCTTGATAAAATCTAACGAAACCGCAATGCTATTGGTCCTGGCCTGGCATCTCGGCTTCAGTCACTTCCTCCCCACCCCCACCATGACGTTGCTACCCTGTGCCTTTTCTATAAATACTTTCATGGTAAACGTTCCCATTAACTTTCGTCTATTGAACCTAAACTTTTTGAATGTAACCGTAGTACTAGATTGACAGCAAAGTCTCTCATTTTTCAGTTGAAATGTTTTCATGTTACCGTAAATTCTATGTTAAAGGTTTCTTCTATCTCACATTTTGCTTGTGAAACTCTCTTTCGGCTTCTTGCTTCACAATCAAGTTAGATATTTCTAAATTTAAATGTAATGCCAATCGTTATCTTCTGTCTACTTCATTCCAGTTCTTTTAGTGTCCTCTGTCATTAATAGTAGTTTTTCTCAGATTCTCCAACACTCAGTATCTCCTTGTATCCTAGTGGCTTTATTGCCTTTGATCGTCATAGATTTAAATGCAATGTCAATCGTTATCTTCTGTCTACTTAATTCCAGCTCTTTTATTGTCCTCTATCATTAATAGTAGTTATTTTTTCATATTCCCTATCACCCAGTATCTCCTTGCATCCTAGTGGCTTTATTGCCTTTGATCTTCATAGATTTAAATGCAATGTCAGTCGTTATTTTCTGTCTTCTTAATGCATGTACTTTGATTGTCCTCTCTCCTTAATAGTATATTTTTCTTATATTCTTTCATACTCAGTAACCCCCTTGCGTCTTAGTGGATTTATTCCTTTGTTTAGGGTGAAATGATTTTTTTTTTAAATGGAGACTACAAAGTAACTGATACTTGCAATCAGAAAGAGACCCGCTGCAATCCGAAGACATATAACAATTGTGAAAGAAGCCATTCAGTAACAAAGGAAATATTTATAGTCAGGAAAATTTTCCGTTACGCATAAAGATTGCTGAATATCTTTCTCATACCTTATGTCCTATATGAAAGTAAATATTGAACAAACTCTTCATACAATGAATATCAATAATACATTTGTCAGAATATGTGCACAAGTAGCAAGTCTTGGGAGGAGGAAAATAAAAACAAAAAGGCAAATTGACACCTACATGCGAAAAGACATAGCTGAAATAAGAAGATGCCTAGGACTATTGAAAGTTGCTTTGCAGAAACTAAGCACAGTATTTATAGTTAAGAAAAATATCCTTACAGAAAAACAAAATATTCCTGAACATCTCTTGTTCTGTTTAAATTATTTGCATCATCCTGACTGTTGTCCTCATCCTTTATTGCCAGATTCCCAACGTTTCGTCCGTTGTATGTTCCAACCGTTTTGCTTTCGTCGAGTAATTTCTTCAAATTTTGAATCGAACAATTTATATAGTCCA
Source organism: Acanthosepion lycidas (assembly GCA_963932145.1). Lineage (NCBI taxonomy): Eukaryota > Metazoa > Mollusca > Cephalopoda > Sepiida > Sepiidae > Acanthosepion > Acanthosepion lycidas. The sequence goes on from OZ010612.1 coordinate 65,306,641, forward strand.
CAGAGGTAGATTGTCCTAATGTGACATGCCTTTTCGTGGATATTTCACTTTCAATTAACTTCCTTCAGTAACTCAACTCTCTTTTTGTTCACCTCTGCTGTGGCCGGGTATTGAACTCATAAGTCTTTTGGTCGTCACATTTTGAATTATTTTATCGCTTTCTTCCATTGGTCATGTGTTCTTCGTTTTAACCAATAAGGTAGTAAAGGCTGGCACTTCTCCGCGAAGATATTCCAAGCAACAGATACTACACTTTGATCCAGTCTCCTATATGTCATTATTTTTATCCAACGAATATTGAGAATGCAAGTCTTATGGAAGATATAAACCACATGGAAATTCATACTTCCATACATATAAATGTCGAAATATACCTTTCATAAACTAAGTAAAGTATATACCGTAATTTCCCCTATGTATAATACGCTTTTTTTTTTTCTAAAAAAAAAAATAACAAAATTAGGGGTGCGTATTATGCACAACTACAAAACAATCTTCAAAAAATTGTCGTTTCATAGGTCGATTTCAGTTGCGAAATGATTACTCGCCACAAATATACGACAATTTGACACTAACATTCCGCGATTGCGACCGCATAAGGATGTCAAATACAATCATATGTACCTAACAATACTTAATGTTGTATAAGTGTAAGTATCGTTGCTGACACTGTGGTTTGAAACTAGATCACCAGTGAGTAACACAGACGATTCCATTATTAAGTAGACCACGTGATCATAAAGGAAGTGAATAAATAGGAAGTAGCGTGACGACTCACTGTTAATTATTTGCCCTTTATCAACTATACGGTTCCCTGTTCACTCTTCTTATCTATCCATTATTGCGATACATTTAATCTCCATTCTACTACTATACGGATTACAATTCTCTTCCGATCATTATACTATTTGGCAATTACTACTTGAACAAGTATTACTAGTGCAGGTATTATTGGAAGGCGTTACTACTAGTACCAACGTTTATGAAGTCACGACTAAAACAAGCATTTTTGGAAGTTATAACGATCTTTCGTTTGACATAGCAAAAGTCGTCCAACATCACAAAAGAAAAGTATTAAAAATATAGGACTATATCCTACTAAAATTTTTACTCATGTATTTTGCACCATTAATGATTGTGGCATATCAGTAACGATATTTCGTCAGGATGTCTTGTGATGGATCAGGTCGTAGTGGATTGCATGCCTTTGAGAAGGAAGTGAAACACAATCTTTCTTTTTTTCGATAAACTTATGAAACATTTTCGTCGGTGTCTCGAACATATAAATTTAAGCGTACTGCTAGATTAGCTATTAGGTCTCATCTTTATCATAAAGGAAGTGAATAAATACGAAGTAGCATGAAGACTCACTGTTCACAATTTTTCTCCCCTTCAACTATACGATCCCCTATCCTCTCTCCTTGTCTATCCACTCAATTTCTATACGTTCACTCTCTCTACTCTACTACTATACGGATTAAGATTCTCTTCTCATCATTATACTATTTGGCAATTACTACTTGAACAATTATTGCTAGTGCGGATATTATTGGAAGGCGTTACTATTAGTACCAATGTTTATGAAGTCACGACTAAAACAAGAATTTTTGGAAGTGATAACGAGCTTTCGTTTGACATAGCAAAAGTGACTAGCGAAGCCGTCCAACATCACAAAAGTAGCAATGACGATACGCAAGCAATCCCAAAACTTACAAATGTAAAATAAAATAGGAAATATTATAAAACTAAATTAGAATAATATAATACTATGTTTAAAAATATTTTATAAATAAAAGTAGGAAACGCTGGCCGTAATGAAATTTGAGAGGTACAAATTATAGGGTTTGATTACTGTTGTGGATTCCGAGATGAATTCGGTCTCCAAGGAATGACAAACGCAATAATTAAATATAAGAAATAAAATGTATTTACACAATCATACAAAGAGTAATACTGTTAGTAAGTCCAGGAACGTGGTTAGTAGCAAATACAGATAGATATATACAGTCTCGAAATAGGACTTCCTTAGAGTCTACGTACTTGTAACTGACTTCTACAAGAGGTTACAATCGTCACTATCCGACTACCTACTGCTATACGACTACTACCACTACTGCCTGTAACTCTGGGTATTTAACGGCAGCAGTCCAGGTACAATTGGTAGAGTCCACTTATATGAAAAAGGGGTGGAACTCATACCACCCCCCTCCTTAGATTCTTTTTTGGGGGGATTTAATATGTTTTGGTTCCGGCATATTTTTAATTTCATTTAGGAAAAAAAAATCACACTTTTCTCCTATTACTTTGAAGGCGAAGTCCTGAAGTCTTCTAAAAACTTCTTTTATGTGTGATGTGTACTCTTCAACATTGTCGCTCTTAATTAGAATATCATCCAGATAAGCGGTCGCGAAATTCTGGCCCGTGAGCATTGTGTCCATCGCTTGCTGAAAAATTGCAGGTGCAGCTTTCATTCCGAATGGTAGTCTGTTGAACTTGTACAACCCTTTGTGCGTATTAATGCAAAGGATTTTCGTACTCTCTTCTTGTACTGGGATTTGTAGATAACCCTCACTAAGATCTATTTTTGAAAATATCTTACCGCCGTTGAGCTTTGTAAATACCTCCTATAGGCTTGGCAGTTGGTGGTCTTTTATTGCCTTGTTGAGTCCCGTCGAAAAATTTGCGCATACGCGAATTTCTCCTGACTTCTTTTTTACGTAAACCACCGGCGCAGCCCACTCACTAAACTGTTTTAGATAGAATCCCAGTTTGTTCAAGTCTCTCCAATTCTTTGTCTATTTTTTCTATAGTAGCAAACGGTACATTTCGTTTTTTTTAAAAAAAATGGTTGGACCTTTTCTTTTAATTCTATTTTGGCCTTAAATTTGTTGCATCGTCCCAACCCGCTTGAAAATGCCTCAGGAAATTGCTTGTATAATTCTTCCTTCAATTTTATATTATCGGATGGTTCAACCTCTAACTTTTTGCAAAACGAGTTGATAGGTAGGTCCCAAACGTTGAATTTCTGCATCCAGTCGATACCTACTAAATTTTCAGTATCTTTCATGACGTATATCTTAAGTTTTTTTGTTTTGCCGTGAAATTTAACATTCACGATTATTTCTCCCTCAAATTTTATTCGTTTGCCTGTAACCGACTTGGCAATTTTTTGAGTGTGTAACATGGTAGGTCTGTTGAGTTTTTTCCATGTCTGTAAGTTGATTATCGTGAGGTCGGAACCCGAATCCAGTTGTAATTTAATCTTTTTGTTTAAAATTTCCAGTTCCACATATTTTCTTACATTGGTGTTGTCATCGTTATTCATCCTTGTAGCTCTTATTCTATTAGTATATTTTCTATTTCTACATTGGGATGCCCTGTGGCCTTTTTTTCCACATTCATGACAGTTTTTATATCTGAAGCGGCAATCCTTGTTCCAATGTAATCCTCCACATCGATAACATGCTGATGGAGGGGGCTTATATTTGTTTCGACATTCGTCATAATTTGTCCTGTATGTTGTACTTTTTCTCTTATCATAAAATTTTATTTTTCTTTCCGGAGAGGGTGAGAATCTTTTTTCATTGTCGTAAAATTTTAGTTTTCTTTCCGGGGGGGGTGAAGAACGTAGACTTTTGTTTAACTTACGTATATGAGAAACAGATGATTCTTCAATGTCCTTTGCGTCTTTCTTCATGCTTAAACATCTCTGTCAATCTTCCGATAATTGCTGTAATGTTAGACCCGGTTCATTTTGTAATTTTGCAAGCATTCTTCTACGCATTTCGCTATCTTTTGTAGAAACTAGCCCTTGAACAAAGATGAGACATTTTAAATTGTCCGGTGTTAATTCCGCTAGTTTAAAGTCTACACACTGTTTATTTACGATTGCGGCAAACATGGAATAATCCTCATTATCGCCCTTTACCAGGTTAAGGCATTTCCATCTCCTATGGAAGAGTGATGTTTTGGGGCTGAAGAGTTCTTTAAGACATGTCACTGCTTCGTCAAATTTTAATTATTTCGTCTTTTTTGGCAAGATATAATCCACGAACTTTGTATATTCTTCAGTTCCTAATTTTCTAAGCAATAGACGTAGCTTTTTTGCTTCTGTCCAATTTTGACAGTCTATGTTAAAGATGTCTTCATGTCTTCTGAAGTAATCTCCAAAATTTTTGTCCTCATCTAGAAAATATTTGAAAATCTCTATGGTATTCCACACTGCGTCTTGCGAAAATGTTGCTTCTTTTTCCATATCTAATGGCTTGTTGCCCGCTACTTTCAATATTAGTTCCTGGAGCTCTGTCTATCTTGTTTTTCTTTTTGCGTTTGTAATAATTGATTTTGCCATTTTCTTGTAGCTGTAACTGTTGATCATTTTAGCATTTTATCAGTTCTACCAACATATTTTTAAAATCTTCCATAATAACTCAATTTTATGTATTTTTACTCCTCGAAATTTGTTTGTCGCTAATTTGTTGTAACGACGAGGGAAGGATTTTTCTTTTGTTGATTATTTTTCCGCGTGTGTTCGCCAAATTGTTTGTTGGTTAGGCGTACGAAAAGTTTTTCTTTCCCCATGTGAGAGTTTCGAATCCTCGTTCGCCAAGTTGTTGTGGTTATCCGCGTGAGTTCGAATGCTTGTTCGCCAAGTTGTTGTGGATTCCGAGATGAATTCGGTCTCCAAGGAATGACAAACGCAATAATTAAATATAAGAAATAAAATGTATTTACACAATCATACAAAGAGTAATACTGTTAGTAAGTCCAGGAACGTGGTTAGTAGCAAATATAGATAGATATATATAGTCTCGAAATAGGACTTTCTTAGAGTCTACGTGCTTGTTACTGACTTCTACAAGAGGTTACAATCGTCACTATCCGACTAACGACTGCTATACGACTACTGCCACTACTGCCTGTAACTCTGGGTATTTGACGGCAGCAGTCCAGGTACAATTGGTAGAGTCCGCTTATATGAAAAAGGGGTGGAACTCATACCACCCCCCTCCTTAGATCTCTTTTTGGGGGGATTTAATATGTTTTGGTTCCGGCATATTTTTAATTTCATTTAGGAAAAAAAAATCACACTTTTCTCCTATTACTTTGAAGCCGAAGTCCTGAAGTCTTCTAAAAACTTATTTTATGTGTGATGTGTACTCTTCAACATTGTCGCTCTTAATTAGGATATCATCCAGATAAGCGGTTGCGAAATTCTGGCCCGTGAGCATTGTGTCCATCGCTTGCTGAAAAATTGCAGGTGCAGCTTTCATTCCGAATGGTAGTCTGTTGAACTTGTACAACCCTTTGTGCGTATTAATGCAAAGGATTTTCGTACTCTCTTCTTGTCACTATCCGACTACCGACTGCCATACCAATACCTCCTGTAACTCTGGGTATTTAACGGCAGCAGTCCAGGTACACTTGATAGAATCCACTTATATGAAAAAGGGGTGGACCCCATAACAATTACCAAATAAGGGGTGCGTATTATGCATGAGAAGAAGCATTTTCCCCACATTTTCAGCACAATTTTATGTGTACGTATTATAGATGAAAGCGTATTATACATGGAGAATTGCAGTATTATTTTGGAACTATTTTTCTTGGCTGATATATTCGTTATTATTGACACAACTTTTCGACTAAGTACTTTCTTGTCATAATCAGCTGCCATTGAATAATCTACAGATTATCCCATATCAGCTAATCTATGGGCACATGATTATGACTACAGGGTACTTGGGTCGAAAAGTTGCGTCTATAATAACGTCTATATCAACCAAAATCCAAATAATACAAGAATATTAACAATTAATAATCTGAGAAATAAAATACTCAAGTGTTTGTAGTTAGCAAAATGTCTTTACAAACGAAAAAAATTGACGAACGCCTATATAATATGTGATATCTTATAAGAAAGTTAATACTGTGCAGACCATTCACAGATGAGGGAGCCACTCGAAACAACTGCCATATGGTTTTTTCCAACGAATTCTCAGAATATCTTGGACAAAACATGTGAGCAATGAGGAAGCTTGTACTTACATTAAGAATGTCACTAGTTAAATTCGAAGAGACATCAGAATAAAGAAATATGTCATTCATAAACTAAGCAAAGTATTAAGAGATAGGAAAATGCCGTTAGAAACAAAGAGAAAGATTGCTGAAAGGCAATTTAATATTTAATCTCCTATTTGACAGGGAATGCTGGTCAATCTCTTCATGCCTTTAATAAACTAAGCAAAGTATTAAGAGATAGGAAAATGCCGTTAGAAAGAATGAGAAAGTGTGCTGAACTGCAATTTAATATCTAATCTCCTATATGACATGCAATGCTGGTCAATATCCTCATGCCTTTAAGAAACTAAGCAAAGTATTAAGAGATAGGAAAATGCCGTTAGGAACAAAGAGAAAGAGTGATGACCTGCAATATAATATCTAATCTCCTATATGACATGGAATGCTAGTCCATCATCTCATGCCTTTAAGAAACTAAGCAAAGTATTAAGAGATAGGAAAATGCCATTAGAAACAAAGAAAGTTTATTGAACTGCTATGCAATATCCTGTATGGCGTATATTTGGACACCGATGAAGAAAAAACTCGAAATAACCGAGAAGTGCTTTCATAAGTGAATGTTGAGAAAACAAATGAACAACAAATAAGAACTAGAATCGAAAAAAAATCGGTTAAAATTTGTTCAAATAATAATAAAGAATGAGGATCTGGAAAGTTAAACACTCACATGGTGTACTGAATGCAAAAGATGTCGGTACAAACTGAGAGTAATGAGATTACTTAAATTGATGGTAGACCAAGGAAACTGATGAATTGTAAAGAATCGAAATTTAGTGCAAAAAGAGGAAGTAGTGGAGAAACTTGTTCCACCACGTCATAAAGGGAAATGACACATAAAAGAAGAACGAATCAATTACAGAAAAGATCAAAAGGGATGTTAAAGTATCGAAAGTTACACTGAGCAAGAAATGACAGGGACTAGTGGAGAGCCATAATCGCCCACGTCCTAAAGTTACATGTCACAATAAATAAGAATATCATATAGAATGCAGGCCAATGATATAAAGTAATGGGTAAAAGTTATTTATAACTACAAAGATAAAAAAGGAAGTTATGGATGGCCATGATCAGCCACACCCTGGATAGATATCACACATCAAAGAAGAAATATGTTTGGCGATGTTAAATGATCTCCATATCTTTTTGCCTTTTATTTTTTTTATTAAACGTTGCAAATCGAAAATATCTTTGAATGACATACAATTATGTTCATTCTGTCCAAGGCCCAAGAGCCGCTCGAGGTAAAGAGATACCGAGTAAGAGGCACCACTCTAAGCGAGGCGATAATACGACGAAGACACAAAGGGGGGCACTAGAAGTGAAAGAGGAAAAGTCTTTAGAAGGAACTGAAGTCGAATCCTAAACCGGAAACCAGAAATAAACCTCTGATTGTGTTCAAATGACTGGGGAGGAGTGTGAACTGGACGGTTGGGGAAAATAGAAATAACAACGTAAATAAACAGTTTATCAATTTTAAAGGGATACGTCGTAAATATAGAGCTGATCCAGTAACCCAATCCTGAAAAGAAAACCAGAAATAAAACTCTACTTCTGTTCAAAAGACTGGGGAGAAGTGTGAGCCGGGCGATAGGTAAACGTATCTACACTTACTAAAAAAAATTGTAACCAGATAATATATAAAAATTCACAAGTCAAAGGCGAATACGTTAGAGTTGAATTAAACTTTAGAAAGAACGGGAAACCGAATCCTAAATCAGAAACCAAGGATCAACCTCTACTCCTGTTCAAAAGACTGAGGAGGGGTGTGAACCGAACAATAGGCAAACCTATCAACTCGTATTGAAAAAAAAATGAAAAAAATGAACGAATAAAAGTTCATAACTTTAGCTGAGACGTTAGAAGTAGAGAGTTGAATTAGACTTTAGAATGATCTGTAAACCCTACTCCTATTCAAATGCCCGGGAGGAATGTGCAATATTTCAAAATTTAAAAAAAGAGAGAGAGAAGGATGGGGACTTCGTAAAAAATACATTCATGCTGAATTAGGTAAAATTTCCACCCAAATTGATTTCTGCAAATATCTAGAAAAATTAAGCAATAAAATCAATGCAGGCCATCTGTTTGCAACTCTCTTGTAAAAACAGTGGCACAGATCATGGAATGTCAAGAATTAATTAAAATCTAGAAAATTCAATGGTAAAACTATATTCCAAAAGAACAAAAAAATGTAATGTTCAATACAAATATTTCAAGAACTGAACGGAGCCAATTATAATCCAATGTTGCCATGTCTGGTGAATATGATTTTGGTTTCGACAAAACAACTTGAGGACGAGCAGTGTAAGCTCATTTACAGTTCTTAGAGTCTTAGAGTTCTCTAATCCCTGTCTTTTCAACTACCATTTTTCGCCAGGTGGTGATTGTAAAGCTGTGAAATATTCCTTTTTTTGAGGATTCAGGTAATTATCGGAATGATACAAGGAGCCGACAATCTTTTGCGATGGATCTTATGTAAGAGTCCCACTTGAGGTCTACTTAGGGTTAAAGGCCCAGTAGTCTCTCAAGGAAGGGATATAACAACAATATTCAAATAGTTTTGCTTTTGGTGTAGCTGTTACTTTAGACTCAACAAGATTTCCAGGATCTATCCATGATAGTCGTAGCCAGATTACGTTTGATCTCCAGGAAGAATTTGCCATATACATTTCATCTTACTATGACTGCAGCATTCCTCAATACTTGATTGGCTGAGAGGTTTCATCAATTTACAGTTGAAATTACTAGACGTAACCAGAGTTTCTATACTAGCAGTTTATTCTCTTGCACGTTTTGCTTATGGAACTCTCTTCCGGCTATTTGGTTTATCAGTGAATTTTGATCTTCAAAATGTAAATATATTGTAAATCGTTATCTCTTGTCTTCATAATTCTTGTCCATTTTTTGTTCTCTCTCATTAATAATGTTTGTTTTCTTTTTCTCATATTATTTCACGAACATAACCTTTTCCCAAATCATGACGATTACTAGATTGGCAGTTAGGTCACATTATTTTACAGTTGAAATGGCTAGAAGCAACCGTGAGTTCCATGTTAAAAGTTTCTTCTCTCAATTGTGGAACTCTCTTCCAATCAAATTTGATCTTCGTAAATGTAAATGAAATGTTAGTCTTCATTTTCTTGAATCCAGTTCTCTCCTCTTAATATTTCACTCATATTTTTCCAATTTTTCGTAACACGTTCAGTAACATATTAGTAGCATCATCACCTTGCTTGGGATGGAATTATTAAAAAGATTAAATTTTAAATGAAATGCAGCCTGTGAAATGTAGTCAAATTTGATATCATATTTTAAGTATTCTTTTAGAAATAACGGATTCATTTAAGGCCATTTTTTGAAAGGTCAAATTGGGAAATTCTTTTCATTTTAAACAATTTGGGGCAAAAACCTTTTATAATTGTTGTGTATTTTTTTAGAAAATGTTTCTATTTCTGGAATTGTTTTGAACTTATGTATTTAAGTGTTTAAATAATTTTTGGATGTGAGAAATTATTATTAAAACATTAAAAACGGATATTTTAAGAGTGAATATAAATATATACAAAAATATAAAAGAAAAGGGGAGGAATAAGAACAATGAGAAAAATACTCAGCGAAAAAAAAATCAGAATTCATTTCCAAACAAGGACTAGTACTAGATTGGAGCTTAGAGTCTGTCTAATCCTGTGGGATCATGTTGAGATCATAGACAGGGAACACCATTGTAAAATTCGTAAACTTAAGGAATCAACACATATGCTAGGCCACAAAAATCTCCTGAGCCGACCAAGCACAGACATAAATACAATATGGGAACCAGTAATAAGGAGTGCCAGAGAAAAGCAATTATAACAAAGTTGCAATATGAGCTCTGGTAATAACATGTAATGATAACAGCAAAATTGCAATATGAGCACTGGTAAAAATGGTTGCTGAAAACATTAGGTTTAAAATACCCAGAAATTCATTCCCATATGCCCTCAAGGACACATGGCACAGTGGATAAAGGCGTTGGTTAGATCCAAAGAGTGTGAGTTCAATACCCGTTTCAGGTAGTGGAGAACTTATCATAGGGAAAATTCGCAGGAGATAACTGATAACTGACATCCATCAAACATGGCACGTGGAACTAGAACAGTCTACCCCAGTGATCGAAATATAGGGTTCAGTTCGAAATTCCAACCACCAGAAGAAGGCCGAAGCGTACAACGGCCGAAACGTTGTAACAAATATGGCGACAAAGATGCGGACAATAGTCCGACTAATGTAAATACTGTATTGGAGCTTAGGTATCGTCATTTTACAGTTGATGTGTCTAGATGCAACAATAACCCTTTCACACTTGTTTTTTAGGGAAGAAAAAAATTACCAAAAAAGAGTCCGAAAAATCTCGTCACTTTTTTTTGCTTATCCTTTTTTTTTCTCCCCTTTGTTTTATATATATATATATATATATATATATATATATATGTCTGTGTGTGTGTGTGTGTGTGTGTGTGTGTGTGTGTGTGTGTGGAACAGATTTTCTGATAATATATATATATATTTATATATAAAATACATTTTCGGATAAACCACCTTCTTAAATGAAAGAAGTGAATTAACTGTAAATTGCAGACATACTCTACCTTTACCTTACAATATGTTGTAACTCTGAATTTTACAATATTTTTTCTTATAGTAATAATCAGTAGATGAACTGGAGTGCACCTTATATGACTTAATATTCTATTTGTAAGATTCATTTTGATATTTATAGCTTTGTAGTGATGTTTAGTTAGTGTTGATGTTTAGTGTAACTGTCCATAATTAAATTGTCTCGGATTTATATGCAGACAACTTTGTGTCATGACGTATATTAAAAAAATGTTTTCGCTGAGTTTGAAGTTAGTGTAGTTCACATTCCTGTCACGGCAAATCCCACAAGCCTGTTTTTATTCTGTTTCTTTTTCTCGAAAGAAAACCAATTATTCTGACGTTGAAATTAAATTAATTGTTCACTCGCCAGGAGTTTAATATCGTCCGAGGAGACATATTTATAGTGTCGAAACATAATTGTAATTGTGTAGCGATTTTTAACATCTTTTTGTTTTAATATACTAAAATAAGTAATATTTAGCTCTACTCTGTATAGAGCCCTCTATTAAATGAAATGTTACGTAGTGGATATATACCCCATGTGTTCTCACTTAACACACACACACACGCACACACACACAAACATTTCTGGAATATTCAGGCCGGTAGATGAAAATAAGTAAATATACTTTTTAATAAATAAACAGAACATCTATTCAAATGTGGGTAGCCATTAAAAAATAACGTTTAAGGAAAACACACACACACACACACAAATATATATATATATATATATATATATATATATATATATATATATATATATATATATATATTAGGTTGGTGCAAAGATAATGACGTAATAATGTCGTTTTTGACGTTAAAAAATAGGTCAAAAAACGACATTATTACGTCATGATTTTTGCACCAACCTAATATATATATTGCTTAAATGACTCCTTTGAACTGCTTGATCATTTATATTTTAACGGATTTTTTACTTTTATTTTTGTCCTATTTTATTTCATTTTATGTTATTTTCTTGCCCACACACTATTTTTGGCATTTATAATCGAATATTAAATTGTAATTATAATAATTTTAAAAATTGAATTAATATACAATATAGCATTGCGCCCATGAAACCGAGAATTTTTAAAAAAAAAAAAGCTACATTGAAGCCTCATAACTATTAGTACCTGACGATTGTACACACATGAAACTCTGATCGTACAACTGACGTAGGTAATATGTATAGTTATTGATATATATTTTATAGATATGTTAGACTAAAATGAGTAGTTTTGATCTGCAGATCTGTATATGAACGTTATCGCACGCATATCATTGCTCATATCTCTTTATTGAACTCATATATATATATATATATATATATATATATGTATATATATATATATATATATATATATACGTATTTATATACATATATATTCATATATATACATATATATACACATATATATACACATATATATATACATATATATATATATATATATATATATATATATATATATATATATATATATATATATCGCAATAAATTCCCCGAGAATTACACATTATGTCGATCACTTTCTCGGTACGACTATATGCATTTCTGATGTTTTCTTTTTTGTCATTTTTAGTGCATTTCCATCTTGGGTGGGGGGCATCTCTTCGATTTTCTGAGTGTGGTTAGCGTGGGTATGGTAACATTTATTTGTGTTCGGGCCCTGTTACCCGGAAATTTATTGTAAAATATAAAATCTCTACTGCCATGTTAACTAGTAGAGCCCTTCTCCTGGATCATTTTGATTGCCCTTCTCCTCTATCATTTTGATTCCCCTTGCCCTGGATCATTTTGATTGGCCTTCTGGATCATTTTCATTGCCCTTCTCTTGGATCATTTTGAATTTCAGCTGATCTTTTAGTGGCACGCTCTATTTTATAACTGTCAAAGATTTTGCGACAATTTTGATGGTACTTGGCACTATTTCGCCTCAGTGTATCCTCAATATCACCTCCTTCATCCAATCTGAATGTGTTTAACCTGATCGATAACTGGTGGATTACCTGAAATTGTGGTAGTTTTTTTTGCTATCATGGAATAACCATCATAACGGGTAAGGGGAGACTTCAACTCTTTTTTTCTAACAGTCTGTACAAAATACATTAGCCCATTGAGATATGGGCTACAACTAGATTCATACATAAAATTCCCTACACGTTGGCCGACCGTTCATCCAGTGGCATTTCAGTCTCGGGTGATCTGTACATCTTCCGGGTAACTGAAGCCGCGTTATCCTTGGCTCGGCTATGCCACGCTGGCACATCCTGTCATTTCAGGCGCTGCTATCTAATAGTGCAATACTACAACTAACTATACTTCTAGAGGAAATATATATAGGGGCTTATTAGATAGCATTTTGGACACTCAAGTATACTACAAACTACAGATTACGTTAATAAAATCCAGTCAAAATACAATCTGTTCAGCATTTTGGATAAATAGCATGTTAATATTTATAGTCGTTTAGCACTGAAAACTCTTTTCTCCTATTTTATGAGACGGCCATCTTGAAAGATGACGACTATTTTGTTTTTCAACGTGGGTAACTTACGTTTCCGAGTGAATCGATCCTGTAACATCATGTGAAAGATTCTTATGGGATACTGATTTAATCATCCCGATTAATACACTATGAAAAACAAATGAAAAATCTTGCACTAATGATAAATGCATATAAAAGAAGAAAAATCGATAAGCCTAAGTAGTCAATTGTTGATACCCACTGACGGGTGAATGGAGGGGTCCGTCTTAGAAACACTCGAGTCTGGATGCCAAAGGTAGCATCAACCAGCTAAGTGAAAAATATCTTATTTGTATTAATTATATATATATATATATATATATATATATATATATATATATTATTATTATTATTATTATTATTACATATACGCGTACCTAAGTTTTTGGCTTGCGACTATACTTTCGCTGGGAGCTGTTCAAGTTTATCGGGCACGGGGTCTATATATAGGTGCCTGATGAACTGGGAACACCACCCAATGAAACTATAGTCGCACGTCAAAAATGTAGGTACGCGTATATATATTGATCAATACGTATATTTGCTCTGTATAACCGCATTGAGCACTATTACGTTTACACCATTAACAATTATTTTTTGCTTATATATACACAACAGCACACACGTACACACCTGCTTATATTTGGGCGTTTCATTTATCCATTTTACAACTATATATATATATATATATATATATGTGTGTGTGTGTGTGTGTGCGCGCGCGCGCGCTCGTGTGTGTGTGTATTGCGCATATGGTGAAACAAGAGAAATGCTAAGATGGTTACATGCAGACATAAAAAATAAATATATGCTGAGATACGTTGGTCCTGGTTTATATTTTAATTCAAATTACGTAACGTTCCGCCCATACTCAGAAACTGAAGATTGCGTTGAGCTTGAAACTCTGAGTCGTACTAGCGGCGATGGATAATATGTATATTTATTTATTGATATATACTATATATATATAAGACTCTTCGGTAAATCGAATCGAGTTATCTCAGTCACTTATCTACAAATAAATACGCTTAATTCACCTTCATCCCTGCCATGCGCCAATAGTAGAATCCCCGATTGATGCCAATTCAGTGGGATTTCGATCCTAGCTAGAGGCAACCAGGGGTCTAGCCACATTGATGACACGTTATACAGCGAAACAGTCTGTATGTATATATGACTATATATATATAACTACATGTATATATATATATATATGACTATATATAAAATTATGTATATATATATATATATATATATATATATATATATATATTTTACATCTAAAAATATTCGAATAAATCATTAAAATCGAACATTTTAAATATATATATATATATATATATATATATATATATATATATATATAAAATGTTCGATTTCTAAAAATATTCCAATAAAGCATTAAAATCGTACATTTATATATATATTTAAAATGTTCTATTTTATTGATTTTGTTTTTTTTATTTTTGTTTTTTTTTGTGATGGTCTTTTATGAGACATAAATGAATGAATTTCCAACTTCTCCATGCAAATGACTTAAAGATGTTAAGGGATATATCGTGTTTTCTCGTGTATAATACGCCTTGAGTAAAAACCGGCACCGTCCAAGAGGAATGTTTTGATACAGAAATATTAAAAAGTCAGATCAAAGAAAATAGCTGAATGTATAAAATATACAGAGAAATATAATTCATAGTAAAAACACTTAAAATCACATTAAAGATGGTAATATATTTTATTTCGGCAGATAATTTCTACCTGCCTCTTCAGACTGATACATTTATAAATAAATTCATATGGACAATTCAAAAATAAGACATTCAAAAATAAACCAGACAAAGCCGGATAAACCAAAAAGAAGTGAAAAGAAAAAAGAAAAATGGGGGAAAAAGAAATAAGGAAAAAAAGAAAAAATTAAGAATAAACCAAACAAAAGGTAGCAGAGTTAAATTGGCTTAAAAAAAAACATTTCTGACGGGTTTCCATAATTTAATCGGGGAAAGAAAAAAGAAAGAAGTATTAAAGGCAGTCAGATTTCACATTAAATGAATTTAAGTTGTTATACATTTTAATATCTTCATAATCCTCATAGTAAAAATAACAAAAAATTTAAAATAAATGATCAATAAATATTATATAAATTATATGTGTACATATATATATATATATATATATATATATATATATATACATAAGCACGCACATACATACACAAACATAAATATATATATATATTAGGTTGGTGCAAAAATAATGACGTAATAATGTCGTTTTTTGACGTTAAAAATACGTCAAAAAAACGACATTATTACGTCATTATTTTCGCACCAACTTAATATATATATATATATATATATATATATATATAACCATATATATTATGAAAATGGACTAAGTCTGACAATTATTTTAATATATTTTTTATTTCTACGTTATTTTTATATTTTTAAGTATATACTCCATGTACTGATAAATCATCAGTTACCTCCCCTTACAATGTGGGAGGTATAAAAAGCACCCTGTCAAATCCGTTAGTAGACGAGTAGTTGTTGTAAAGTGTAGTAAAGCTTTGGTATAAGTTTATTCACTGGTTCTGTTTTTACTACACTCTGTTTATAATAAACAGTATTAACAAGATTTACCGGCCTGAATGTCCGAGAAATCTCAAAGAAAATATGTGTCTTTTGAGATGAATCGAACCTATATCCTACACTGAACCGCCTCATAGCCTGATGTGCTATATCATTTAGCTACAGAGGAAGTGTCTGGTTAGCAACGTTAAATTATTGTTTTTAAACTACAAATTTCCCATGATTTTCTCGAACACTCATTTCTGCTCGAAGCTTGAGATTTCTCGGACATTCAGGCCAGTAAATATTATTAATACTGTTTATTATAAACAGAGCATTTACTTAAATATTTGTATCTATAAAAGGAATGCTAAACATAAAAATGTCGTAGTATATGATATTGGTTACTTATGTTTAGGTCTTAAAATAATTGTCGGACTTTGCCCATTTCATAATGTTTGACATCATTTGTTTACATTTGGATACGCCATGAGCAGATATGAATGTACGTGAGAGAATCATGGAAGATTGTAGTTTAAAGACAGTAAAATCGACCTTGCTAACCGAACGCTCATCTGTGACCAAATCGCCTATATAACGGTTCCGCATAGGATACAGGTCCGATTCCTGTCGGAAGACGTATGCTTTCTATGAAAATTTCTCGGACATTCAGGCCGGTAAATGTTGTTAATACTGTTTATTATAAACAGAGCATTTACTTAAATATTTGCATCTATAAGAATAACGTATAAAGAGAAAATATTTTAAAATAATTATCGGACTTTGTCGTTTTTCATAAGATATTATGTTATTAGTTTAAGTTATGACGCTTCGAGCAGATATGAGTGTTTGAGGGAATTCATGCGAAGTTTATAGTTAAAAAATAATAATTTAACCTTGCTAACCAAACGCTTCCTCTGTAGCTAAATGGTATAGCACATCAGGCTATATAGCGGATCGGTATATAGCTGATAGGTTACAGGTTCGATTCCTGTCGGAGGACACATATTTGAGATTTCTCGGACATTCTGGCTGGTATACCCGTCCACTAGCTTATCCTTGTTGCAGACGCCAGCTCAGGGACATTTGTGTTTTTCAACGCCCACATAACCCACCTGTGGGTTATACTGCAATTATGCTGAAAGAGATCGTTATCTGGCGTGATCAACAATCTGAACAAGGCCAGCACTCTCAAAACATCGGTCACGATGACTTGTGTCTTCTTGTTAACATAATCATTGACGACCCTCAAACAGTTCATTCTACCCAATTTCATTCAAAAGCCCTGTGAGTGAAATTCGGTAGACGGAACTCGACCCATGGTATGGTTTTCAGGCATTCTCCACTGGGGATCACATTTCTGACAAATCGACCATGGTATGATTCGAACACGGATTTCATGATAAGAAAACCAACGTTTTAACCACTCGGCCATGTGCTCTCTATCTCTATCTCTATCTCTCGCCCTGTCTCTCCATCTCTCTCTCTCTCCCTCTCTCTCTCTCTCTCTCTCTATATATATATATATATATATATATATATATGTGTGTGTGTGTGTGTGTGTGTGTATGTGTGTGTCTTAGCCGCGTACAAACTATCCACAAATCCTGTCCAATATCCGAGAAACGCTGTTTCGTTGATCCAAGTAAATTAAAGATGAACGGAACTTGGTAGCCGCCTCCGCATCAAAACAAGGAACTGGCTCTTTTTCAACGTGACAAGCAAGGTCATCCAGCATCGCCCTTGATGTGTAATCTTTGCTCGAGGCGCAAACCCGAACATTCAACACAGAATGGTTCAAAAATATTTTAGAAGCTTGAAAACACAGTACGCGTTCTAATTGTGCATTCTGAAATGTTTAAAATGTCACTATCCATTATCTGCTGGTTGAAGAGTTTCTACATTTCAAGAGAGGTCGCTGGTAGAAAGAGAGAGAGAAGGAAAAAACCCCAACTTGTTCAAAAATATATGCTTCTTCTATTGATCTCCACTTTTGGAAAGTGCCTGAAAACTATACCACAGAATTCTGTCTACCCAATTTCACACAGAATCCCTGTATGGGAATCTATCCAATTTAATTCACAAGACTTTTGAATAAAATTGGGAAAACTGAACTATTTAGGAGTTGCCGATGGGTGTTCTAGCACGAGGTCACAAGTCATCGTGACCGAGTGTTTTTCTCTTTCCTGTTTAATCTGCACCTAATATTAAAGTGAGATTGGGAGTGTAGCATAATTTATTTTATAATTTTGAAAACGCTGTCCAATAAAAAAAAAGACAGCTTGGAATATTTTAGCAACGAATTCGCCTGCGAAAATGTAAGTTAGCTGTCTGGATTGAATTTTATTTTAATTTATGCATACGGATAGAAAATTAATTCATTGGATAGACAAAAATAGGAATGGGTGTAAGACATGGATGTGCCTTCTCACCTGACTTAATTAAACGATAGAGCGAAGAGATTCCTAGAGTCCTATCAGAATTCCTTATTGGCAGACACAATGTTAACAATATAAGGTATGCAGATGACACTGCTTATAGCAGATACGGAAAAGAAACAAGAACGCTAACAGAAGGGGGGAAGGAAAGCAAGAAGAAAGGACTAAAGTTCAAGTACAAGAAGACGGAATGCATGGTTTTTAGAACAGAGTCAACCCAACATGAAAATTGCAAATTGGAGATACCAAAATCAAGCAAGTACAACAATTTAAATACCTGAGAAGTGTTTAACAGAGGATGGAAAGTGTGACACCGAAATCCGAAGACGAATTAAGATGCCTTCCAAAAGCTAAGCAAAATATTAAGAGACAGAAAAATATCGTTAGGAACAAAGAAAACAACTGTTATGTAATATCAGTTTTCTTTCATGGTAGTAAATTCTAGACACTCTCCTCGCAGATGAAGAGGATGAAGTAGAAATGTTGTCTTACAAGAGGGATGCTAGGCCGAATATATGAGCAAAGGTGAAATTACAAAAAGAAAAAAAACAGATGAAAAAGGTCACTTATACTGAAAATCAGGAAGAGACATTTAAAATGTCTAGGGCAAATAATGAGTAAAGGGGTCTTGGAAAATCTGAAACACACAGGATAGATTGAAACCAAGAGCGAAAGATGAAAACAACTCGTGATTTATTCACTGAGCTTGTTGACGGAAAAGGCTTTAGGAGAAACAACAATATGTGAAAATTTATTAAGAGCTATGAAGAACAGGAAATTGGGGAGAGCCGTGGACCACATCATAGAGAGACAAGGCAAAGAAGAAGAAGAAGAAGAAGAAGAAGAAGAAGAAGAAGAAGAAGATTGAGTAAATGAATGGCAGGACAATGTTTAGGAGACATAAGGAAAAGACAAAATTTAATGAGCAAAAGATGATCGGGAGTTTGGAAATTTTGAGAAACATGGAACCACCTTGTAATGTCCTGGGTATGACGATAAATTATATCCGGCAGTAAAGCCTCTGATCGGAAGACTGGAGGTTTTGAGAAGCATGGAACCAAATTGTAATCTCCTGGATATGACGATAAATTATATCCGGCAGTAAAGCCTCTGATCGGAAGATTGGAAGTTTTGGGAAGCAGGGAACCACCTTCTAATGTCCTGGGTATGACTATAAATTGTATCCGGCAGTAAAGCCTGTGATGGGAAGATTGGAAGTTTTGGAGTAGCATGGAACCAACTTATAGTATCCTGGATAGGACGATAAATTATATCCGGCAGTAAAGACTCTGACGTGAAGATTTGGAGGTTTTGAGAAGCATGAAAACACACTTATAGTATCCTGGGTATGACGATAAATTATATCCGGCAGTAAAGCCTCTGATCGGAGATATTGGAGGTTTTGAGAAGCATAGAACCACCTTTAATATCCTGGGTATGAAGGTAACTTATATCCGGCAGAAAAGCCTCTGATCGGAAGATTGGAGACATTAAGTAAGATGGAACAACCGTGTAATGTCCTGGGTATGACGACAAATTAGAGTAAAGATTCTGATCGGAGATGATTGCAGGTTTTGAGAAGCATGGAACGACCTTTAATGTCCTGGGTATGACGATAAATTATATCCTGCAGTAAAGACTCTGATGTAAAGATTTGTAGGTTTTGACGAGCATGGAACCACCTTGTAATATCCTGTATATGACGATAAATTATATCCGGCAGTAAAGCCTCTTATCGGAGAGATTGGAGCTTTCGAGAAGTAAGGAACGGCATTGTAATATCCTGGGTATGACGATAAATTATACCCGGCAGTAAAACCTCTGATCGAAGATATTGGATGTTTTGAGAAGCATGGAACCACCTTGTAATGTCCTGGGTGTGAAGATAAATTATATACGGCAGCAAAGCCTCTGAACGGAGAGATGGGATGGTTTTGAGAAGCATGGAACCACCTTGTAATATCCTGCGTATGACGATAAATTATATCCGGCACTAAAACGTCTGATCGGAGATTGTGGAGGTTTTGAGAAACATAGAACCACCTTTAATGTCCTGGGTATGACGATAAATTGTATCCGGCTGTAAAGCCTCTGATCGCAGTATATTGGGGGTTTTGAGAAGCATAGAAATACCTTTAATGTCCTCGGTATGGCGATAACTTATCTCCGGCAGTAAAGCCTCTGATCGAAAGATTGGAGGTTTGGAGTAGGATGGAACCAACTTATAATGTCCTGCGTATGTCAATAATCCGGCAGTAAAGCCACTGACCGGAGATATTGCAGGTTTTGAGAAGCATGACACCACCTTGTAACATCCTGGGTATGACGAAAAATTATATCCGGCACTAAAGCCTGTAGTCTGAAGACTGTAGGCTTGTAGTAGGACGGAACCACATTGTAATGTGCTGTGTATGACGATACATTATATCCGAGAGTAAAGCCTTTGATCGGAAGATTTGAGGTTTTGAGAAGCATGGAACCACCTTGCAATATCCTGGGTATGACGATAAATTATATACGGCAACAAAGCCTCTGATCGGAGAGATTGGATGGTTTTGAGAAGCATGGAACCACCTTGTAATGTCCTGGGTATGACGATAAATTATATCCGGTAGTAAAGCCTCTGGTCGGAGAGATTGGATGCTTTTGAGAAGCATGGTACCACCTTGTAATGTCCTGGGTATGACGATAAATTATATCCGGCAATAAAGCCTCTGATCGGAAGACTGGAGGTTTTAAGAAGCATGGAACCAAATTGTAATGTCCTGGGTGTGACGATAAATTATATCCGGCAGTAATACCTCTGATCTGAAGATTGGAAGTTTTGAGAAGCAAGGAACCACCTTGTAATGTCCTAGGTATGTCTATAAATTGTATCCGGCAGTAAAGCAACTGATCGGAAGATTGGAAGTTTTGGAGTAGGATGAAAGCAACTTATAGTATCCTGGGTATGACGATAAATTATATCCTGCAGTAAAGACTCTGATGTAAAGATTTGGAGGTTTTGACGAGCATGGAAACACATTGTAATATCCTGGGTATGACGATAAATTATATCCGGCAGTAAAGCCTCTGATCAGAAGATTGGAGGCTTGAAGAAGGATGGGACCACATTTAATGTCCTGGGTATGTCGATAAATTATATCCGGCAGTAAAGCCTCTGATCGGAGATATTGGAGCTTTTGAGAAGCATAGAACCACCTTTAATATCCTGGGTATGAAGGTAACATATCCGGCAGAAAAGCCTCTGATCGGAAGATTGGAGACATTAAGTAAGATGGAACAACCATGTAATGTCCTGGGTATGACGACAAATTAGAGTAAAGATTCTGATCGGAGATGATTGCAGGTTTTGAGAAGCATGGAACGATCTTTTAATGTCCTGGGTATGACGATGAATTATCTCCGGCTGTAAAGCCTCTGATCGGAAGATTGGAGATATTCAGAAGAATGGAACCACCTTGTAATATCCTGCGTATGACGATAAATTGTATACTACTGTAAAGCCTCTGATCGGAGAGATTGGATGGTTTTGAGAAGCGTGGATCCACCATGTAATGACCTGGGTATGACGATAAATTATCTCCGGCAGTAATGCTTCTGATCAGAAGATTGGAGATATTCAGAAGAATGGAACCACCTTGTAATGTCCTGGGTATGACGATAAATTATATCCGGCAGTAAAAGCTCTGATCGGAAGATTGGAGGTTTTGAGAAGCATAGAAACACATTGTAATGTCCTGGGTATGAAGATAAATTATATCCGGCAGTAAATCCTCTGATCGGAGAGATTGGATGTTTTTGAGAAGCATGAAATCACCATGTAATGACCTGGGTATGACCATAAATTATCTCCGGCAGTAAAACACCTGATCGGAAGATTGGAGATCTTGACAAGAATGGAACCAACTTGTAATGTCCTGAGTATGACGATAAATTATATCCGGCAGTAAAACCTCTGATGGGAAGATTAAAGGTTTTGAGAAGCATGGGACCACCTTGTAATGTCCTGGGTGTGAAGATAAATTATATACAGCAGCAAAGCCTCTAATCGGAGAGATGGGATGGTTTTGAGAAGCATGGAACCACCTTGTAATATCCTGCGTATGACGATAAATTATATCCGGCACTAAAACGTCTGATCGGAGATTGTAGAGGTTTTGAGAAACATAGAACCACCTGTAATGTCCTGGGTATGATGATAAATTATATCCAGCTGTAAAGCCTCTGAAGGAGTATATTGGGGGTTTTGAGAAGCATAGAACTATCTTTAATGTCCTCGGTATGACGTTAACTTATCTCCGGCAGTAAAGCCTCTGTTCGAAAGATTGGAGGTTTGGAGTAGGATGGAAACAATTTATAATGTCCTGCGTATGTCAATAATCTGGCAGTAAAGCCAATGACCGGAGATATTGCAGGTTTTGAGAAGCATGACACCACCTTGTAACATCCTGCGTATGACGAAAAATTATATCCGTCACTAAAGCATATAGTCTGAAGATTGTAGGCTTGTAGTAGGACGGAACCACATTGTAATGTGCTGTGTATGACGATACATTATATCCGACTGTAAAGCCTCTATTCAAAAGATTGGAGGTATTGAGAATCATAGAACCACCTTGCAATATCCTGGGTATGACGATAAATTATATCCGGTAGTAAATCCTCTGATCCTCGAGATTGTAGGTTTTGCGCAGCATGGAATTACCTTTTTACTGTCCTGGGTATGACGATAAATTTTATCCGGCAGTAAAGCCTCTGATCTGAAGACATGGAGGTTTTGAGAACCATGGAACCACATTGTAATATCCTGCGGATGATGATAAATTATATCCGGCAGTAAAGCCTCTGATCGGAAGATAGGTTTTGAGAAGCATGGAACTAACTTGTAATGTCCTGGTTATGAAGATAAATTATATCCGGCAGTAAAGCCCCTGATCGGAGATTGTGAAGGTTTTCAGAAGCATAGAACCACCTTTAATGTCCTGGGTATGACGATAAATAATATCCGGCAGTAAAGCCTCTGATCGCTGAGATTGTAGGTTTTGGGCAGCATGGAACTAACTTGTAATGTCCTTAGTCTGACGATCTTTTATATCCGGACGTAAAGCCTCTGATCGGAAATATTAGAGGTTTTGAGAAGCATAGAACCACCTTTAATATCCTGGGTGTGACGGTAAATTATATCCGGTTGTAAAGGATCTGATCTGCAAGATTTGGAGATTTTGTGAAGCATTGAACCACCTTGTAATGTCATGACGATAAAATATATGGGGCGGTAAAGCCTCTGATCGGAAGATTGGAGATTTTGAGATGGATGGAACCACCTTGTAATGTCCTGGGTATGACTATAAATTATATCTAGCAGTGAAGTCTCTGATGGGAAGATTGGAGGTTTTGAGAAGCATGGAACCACCTTGTAATGTCCTGGGTATGAAGATAAATTATATCCGGCACTAAAGCCTCTGATCGGAGATTGTGGAGGTTTTGAGAAGCATGGAAACACCTTATAATGTCTTGGGTATGACGATAAATTATATCCGGCAGTAAAACCTCTAATAGGAAGATTGGAGACGTGGATTAGAATGGAACCACCTTGTAATGTCCTGGGTATGACGATAAATTATATCCCGCAGTAAAGCCTATGATCAGAAGATTGTAGGTTTTGCTTGTAATATCCTGGGTGTGACGATAAATTATATCCAGCCATAAAGCCTTTGATCAGAAGATTGGAGATGTGGAGTAGGATTGAACCACCTTGTAATGTCCTGGGTATGAAAATAACTTATATCCGGCAATAAAGCCTCTGATCGGTAGATTGGAGGTTTTGAAAAGCATGGAACCACCTTGTAATGTCCTGGGTATGACGATATATTATATCCGGCAGTAAAAACTCTGATCGAAAGATTGGTTGTTTTGAGAAGATGGAACCACCTTGTAATATCCCGGGCGTGACGATATATTATATCAGGCAGTAAAACCTCTCATCGGGAAATTGTAGGTTTTGAGAAGCATGGAACCACCTTATAATGTTCTGGGTATGACGATAAAATATATCAGGCAGTAAAGCCTCTGATCAAAAATTTGAGGTTTTGAGAAGCTTGAATCACCTCTTAACTGCTGTTTTTCCCAGGCCCACCTTGAACTGAGATGGTCGCACCTGATGGTCCCAGCTATTAGCAAATAATGAACCCCCAACAAAACACTATTAAAATTTATTATATTAAAAATATAAGTAATATATTTTATATCAAAATCTCCTTCAATACATTTTAATCTGTTGTTATAGGCATTGAATTTTATTCAAAATATTTACATTTCCGTATTAAATAACCCATAGAGATGTTCATATTCAAAATCAACCATCCAACCAAATATGAATGTACTTTAAATTCATTAATCTATATAATATCGTAGAATTTCTTAAATCAAACTATTCCAAAATATAAGTTCTACAAAACTACAACATAAAACTTATCACCACATCTATCAATCACGTCTACACAAATATCTCTGCAAAAAAGCTGAGTATTATCTATCATGTATTCAACTGTGAAAGCAGAATAAGATAACATATTTTCATTACTTCATAATCCCAAGAAAATTAAATTTCTTTATTAAATGACCGATAAAAAATTGATAGACAAACAGATCAAATTAATTGTTTATATTTCTGAGATGAGAACTATTTACACTATTTCCATCATCGGGACTATTGACCTCGTTTTTATTGCTATATGGAATAAGAACAAGCTACCCACGTGTCTAAATAAATGGTCCGGTTCAAAATTCCAACCTATATCACCTGAGGAAGGCCAGGGCGTACAACGGCTGAAACGTCGTGAATATGGCAATAAAGATGAGGATAACAGTCCGAATGATGGAAGTATTTTAAAATAAAATAAAATCAACGGCAAGCTTAACGAAAACAGCCTGCTTGGAAATCGTGTAAATAATTCCTCACCCGAAAAATTCTGACAGAAAATACATTTCTTCAAAGTATGATAGAAATATAAAACAGAATGTAATACCAAACCCTTCTAGAATTAGATAATTCAAGAAAAACTTCGAAAATGTCTCGATGACTTATTCTTCATTCTTTCCCTCAATGTAAGAATAATTGAATATATGCAGACAATATATTTGCTTGAATATATCACAGAATTCTTGGAGGGTGAATTTTAGTATAATCGTACTAGGGCAAATATCTAAATAGATACATTCTAAGCCAAACATCTGCATTCAAAGAATTGTTTAGCGTTTAAAGGTTGCGTGCCTTTTTCAAAACTAATTTGCTGGTTCACTTCAGAGCATAAGGATTTTCCCTTCCTGAAAGGAATTATTATATACTAGCCGAATTATCCGCGCCTTGCTGAGTGTCACACATCTTTGAAAGAAAATGATGGTTGATTTGAAATTATTGTCATATGTGTTTAGAAAAATAATGCATTTCAATATTAGTCAATGAGCTTGCCGTTGCGACCTCCATCTTCTGACTATCTCCTTCCATATTTTGGATAGGAGACATTCCCTTGTTCAAATTTAAATTTAATTTAAATCAAAGGGAAAAACATTTTCAGTAGGTGTGTGTGCAAAAACAGTTTCATCTAACCCTTTTGATATTTATTTAATGTAACATTTAATTGACTGAATTGATGAGCATATTTCAACATTGATATGACAGTTGAACTGAAGTAAGAAATATGTATTGTAAGGCACTACACACTGATTGGTTATTTCTTGCTTAACTTTACGTCCATATTGTCTAATTATGCTTTTTCCTGATGTGACCTCTATCTTCTGGCTTCTCCTTCTATATTTTGGATAGGATTCATTCCCTTTAAATTTAATTCACATCAAAAGGGAAAACATTCAGTGGGGGATCTATGCCCCAGATGACCCCCTTTGATTAAAATAAAATATAGGGTTTCAGAATATATATGGTTAAGGTGGTCTATCTCAAAAACCCTGGGAGGTTTTCGATAGCAAACAGACAGACAGACAGAGGCTACGACTTTATAGAAATAATAATAATGAAATTCACCTATTAACTGTGTAAATTTACTAGCAAGGCGACAATGTCACTAAGACGCAGTGGATAACAGCGACTAAAAGTCAAAGAGAATGTGAATAGGGAGGATTGAGGAAAGCGGTAAAAAGAACGAGCTTCAAGAAGATAGAAGATGGTGATTGACGTTGTATTTTAATGTGTGTAGATTGTAGTTATGAGGGAAGCAAAAAATCGGAAGGGAGTTCCACAGGAAGGGAGTGTGAGAAAAGAAACTATTACAGTAGAATTGGCGATTGCATCTAGCAAATTCAACGATGGCACTTATTTGCCAGTCTACTAGCACACTTAAATGTAGTCGAGGGGCCAGGGGAAAAAGCTCACCAGAACAGTTGATATCAAAATATTTGTAAAAAGGACAGAGGGAAAAATAATTGTTTTCGAAATGCCTGGTAAGTGTGTATCAGATTACAAACCCCTTCTATCGATTCTGTCATAAATCTTGAGATATACACCAGGAGCAACAGACCAGATATATCAGGTGTTGTAAGCTTGGATGTGCGGATGGTGTAATAGATAATGGCTCAGAATTGTTAATCGGAGAACCGAGTTCCAATTCCAGTTGGGTTAGTTATATTCACTTACGCGCAAATATCCTTGGGGAATGTATGAATCCACCTTTTCGCCCTCAGCTATGGGTTAATTAGTAAAAGTTGTATAACTAATTCATTAATATCTCCAAAAATAAAATAAAATTGCGTACAAAATATTTAGATTTCGACATTAAATAACGCAGAGAGGTTGATAAGCAGCTAAACAGAAACAAACAACTAACCAGATTTTATATGGCAACAATGCTCAATACATGAACGAATAGTAGATTTATAAATGTGCAAGATGGATTCTGATGAAGAAAATCTCCTAGCATGGCACAGTGAATCAACTTTCCTAGCAGTAGACATAGAAATTCTTTCGCTTCACTTCATGTCTCTGAAAACATGAGACCGAGCTGTAGAATGTTGTTCTACCAAAGGCTAGCATCAGCCATGTCCGGTTTGTTGGAATTGCTACAAAGACGGGAGTAAGACGTTGTGTTATCTGCATAGATACCTAGTTGGGAACTGATGACATCGGGGAGATCATTGATGAGGTTGAGAAACAGTGTAGGGTTCCAGCGTTAGTATGAAACACAACATTAATTACACGATTTGTTAGGAATGATTGGATGAAGCCAAACATTCCTTCTGTGACACAGTAGCTCTTTAGCTTGTGTAGAAGGCCAGCATGACAAACGCTATCGTACGTCTTTGAGATGTCTAAAGCCACAACCCGCGTTCGCCATTCTTATCTAAAGCTTGATAGAAATCAAAAACGAAAGAAATGAAATCGAAAGAAAAAAAAGCAGTAAAAAAGAGAAAGAAAAAAAGAGAGAAAAAGAAAGAAAAAGGACAGAGAAAAGAAAGAAAGAAAGAAAGAAAGAAAGAAAGAAGAGAATGAAAAAAAAACAGTAGACAGTGTCATGAAAGAAAGAAAGAAAAAAGAAAGAAAGGAGACGAGGAGAGATAAAAGAAGGGAGAAGAAAACGATAGAAAGAAGGAAAAGAAGATAAAAAGAAAGAAAGAAGAAGACGAATATGAAAAAAGAAGAAGAGAATGAAAGAAAGATATAAGGCAGATAGAGTTAAGAAAGAAAGAAGAAGGATAAAACAAAGAAAGAAAGAAAGAAAGAAAGAAAGAAAGAAAGAAAGAAAGAAAGAGAAAGATAGTAGGTTGGGTATTAGTTTAATTAGAAATTCATTCGATTAAACATTGAGAATGTTCAAGCCATACCGATGCTGTTAGAAAGAAAGAAAGAAACCATGCAAAAGAAAGAAAGAAATGATATAAAACGAAAGGAAGAAATCTTTCTTCCTATCTTTCTTTCGTTTTGCATGATTTCTTTCTTTCTTTCTTTCTTTCTTTCTTTCTTGCCATCTGACAAATAACATCGCGATGGCCTGAACGAGTTCAGTTTTAAATCGAATGAATTTCTAATTAAACTCATATCTCATCTAATCTTTCTTTCTTACTTTTTTCTTTCTTTCTTTCTTTCTTTTTCATTGTCTTTCTACTCTTTCTTAATATCTCTCCACACTTTTAAATATACTTTATTCATTTGTGCGTTCCTTCCTTCCTTCTTTCTTTCCTTCTTTCTTTCTTTCTTTCTTTCTTTCTTAATATCTCTTCAGACTTTTTAATACCCTTCCTTCCTTCCTTCCTTCCTTCTTTCTTTTTTCTTTCTTTCTTTCTTTCTTAATATCTCGACACAATTTTTAATACCCTTCCTTCCTTCTTTCCTTCTTTCTTTCTTTCTTTCTTTCTTTCCACAATTTTTAATACCCTTCCTTCCTTCCTTCTTCTTTATTTTTTCTTTCTTTCTTTCTTAATATCTCTCCACAATTTTTAATACCCTTTCTTCTTTCTTTCTTTCTTTCTTTCTTTCTAATATCTCTCCACAATTTTTAATACCCTTCCTTCCTCCCTCTTTCTTTCTTTCTTTCTTTCTTAATATCTCACCACAATTTTTAATACCCTTCCTTCCTTCCTTCCTTCTTTCTTTCTTTCTTTCTTTCTTTCCACAATTTTTAATACCCTTCCTTCCTTCCTTCTTCTTTATTTTTTTCTTTCTTTCTTTCTTAATATCTCTCCACAATTTTTAATACCCTTTTTCTTTCTTTCTTTCTTTCTTTCTTTCTTTCTAATATCTCTCCACAATTTTTAATACACTTCCTTCCTCCCTCTTTCTTTCTTTCTTTCTTTCTTTCTTAATATCTCTCCACAATTTTTAATACCCTTCCTTCCTTCCTTCCTTTTTTCCTCTTTCTTTCTTTCTTTCTTTCTTTCTTTTTACTGATTTATTTACGTCTTTTCTTGTGCCCTTTCCTTCTCTTCTTCATTCCTTTCTTAATTCTTACCTCAATCTTTCATTTCCGTAATTCCTTCTTCATTGACTTCATCTTAAATCCTTCATTATTTTTGCAGCAAACCTTCCTTCACTCAAAACTCTTTTGTTTTATTTCACCTTAATTTTCTCCTTTCCTTCTCATATTTTATTGTTCGTTATTCACTCATTTTTCTTTTCCAATTTCCTCTTCATTTAGACTCTTTTCTTTTCTTTTTGGCCATCTCTGATTGGTTGGGGACATTTTTCTCTTAATCCAAATTCCTTAAAAAAACAAAATAAACTGATTTCTTTAAAGTATCGCTTTTTTCCCTGATTTTTTATTTGAGCAGCCATGTTGATGTAATGATTGCTAGTTGGAGCTGTCTGAAGGAGAGCGCTTGTAGTGTTTCGAGTTGAAAGCGATTTGATTGGTTGCTGTTTGAGCCAGAGGTTTATGGGGCATATAACGCGTTCAATGTCGTCGTGTGATGTCGATTTGTATTAGTAGGAAATCAAGAAACCTCGTTAGAAGTGTCCATTATTAAGAAGAGGGATGGAGTCAGAGTTTCGCGTGGGTGGCTGACAAGGGAGATAATGCAATGAAGCTAAGGGAACACATACAGAAGAAAGAGAAAACAATGCGTAGATTTTACTTAAGTAAAATAAATAAGACAACACAGAGAATTCTGACGGGCAAAAGTAGAATTGGGAAATGATAAAGAGAAGAGGTTCGGAGGAAAGAGAGGTAAAAATGATAGATTCTTAGGCTAAAAGAGGATGGAAGAAGGAAAAAGAAAAAGAAAGGAAGAAAGAAAGAAGCAAATGAGAAAAAATGAAAGGAAAAAAGAAGTAAAGGAAATATAATAAAGGAGGAAAAAACAAAGAAAAGGGAAAATAAAGTAAAGAAAGAAACCCAGTAAATAATAAAAGCCGTGGAAAGAAAGAGCGGTGAATAAAAAGGAAGGAAAAGTGAAGTGAAGGAAAATAAAATATACGACAGAATCAAAGAAAGAATTCACGAAAACAACAGCTAAAAAAAGAATAAATAGAAAGAAAGAAAGAAAGAAGGAAAGAAGAACAGAAAAAGTAACGTAAGGAAAAAAAAGAATAACGTAAAGAAAAATAAAAATAAAAGAATATATAGACAAGAATGAATCAAAGAACAAGAAAGAAAGAAAGAAAGAAAGAAAGAAAGAAAGAAAGAAAGAAAGAAAGAAAGAAAGAAAGAACAAACGGATAAAAAAACGTAAGAAAAAGAAAGCGTAAAGTGAAGGAAAATAAAGAAAAAAACAAAGGAATATATACACACGGATGAATCAAAGAGAAAGAAAGAAAGAAAGAAAGAAAGAAAGATAGAAAGAAAGAAAGAGACATAAGGAATGGATTGGAAAGAAAAAAGAAAGAAAGAAAAATAAGGAATGGATTAAGAGAAGAAAGAAAGAAAGAAAGAAAGAAAGAAAGAAAGAAAGAAAGAAAGAGACATAAGGAATGGATTAGAAGGAAAAAAGAAAGAAAGAAGCATAAGGAATGGATTAAGAAAAAAAGAAAGAAAGAAAGAAAGAAAGAAAAAAAAGAAAGAAAGAAAGAAAGAAACATACGGAATAGATTAGAAAGAAAAAGAAAGAAAGAGACATAAGGAATGGATTAGAAAAAAAAAGAAAGAAAGAAGCATAAGGAATGGATTAAGAAAGAAAGAAAGAAAGAAAGAGATATAAGGAATGGATTAGAAAGAAAAAAGAAAGAAAGAAGCATAAGGAATGGATTAAGAAAGAAAGAAAGAAAGAAAGAAAGAAAGAGATATAAGGAATGGATTAGAAAGAAAAAAGAAAGAAAGAAGCATAAGGAATGGATTAAGAAAGAAAGAAAGAAAGAAAGAAAGAAAGAAAGAAAGAAAGAAAGAAAGAAAATATATAAGGAATGGATTAGAAAGAAAAAAGAAAGAAAGAAGCATAAGGAATGGATTAAGCAAGAAAGAAACAAACAAACAAACAAGCAAACAAAGAGACATAAAGAATGGATTAGAAAAAGAAAGAAACAAAGAAACACAATGAATGGATTAAGAAAGAAAGAAAGAAAGAAAGAAAGAAAGAAAGAAAGAAAGAAAACGTAAGGAATGCATTAAGTATGAGAGAAAGGAATAAGAAGGAAACTTAAGCAAAATAAAATGAAGAAAGAACAGAACGAAGAAAATGTCATGGCCCCTTTTTGAAAAGAAAAAGAAGAGGAGACAAAATAAGGAAAGAGAGGCGTGTGTATAAAAAGAAAAAGAAGAAAACTTCAAATAATGAAGAGAAAGAATGAAAAATAAAAAGGAATTCGGAATAAAGACAGTAAAGTGAAAAGGTAAAAGAAAAAAAAAGGATGAAGTATGTCCTAGAGGAGTTGAAAGAAGAAAGTTTACAAATAACAAAAAAAATAGATAGCGTTTCGTCCAAGCGCCATCTTTTACGACAATCCATTATCCTCTGACATTTTATCATCTACAGCAAAGAACTATCCTACTTGCTTTTTAATACTTAATAAGAAACTTAATATTTTTTCATTTAAAATAATTCTGTAAAATTAGAATAAATTGGTAATCCATGGCAGAAGAAAATTTAAAATTAAACTTCACCCAAGAAAATGGTTACTGTTAAAATCGTTACGACGACGAATGTATGAAAAACGAGAAGGTTTCTAAAATGGAGATTATAAGGATAAGGAGGATAGATAACAACTGACCCTTGACTTGAAGAGGTTAAGATTGTAATGTAGAGGGCTACTGTTAAAATGGTTATGATAAATTAGGGGTGTGATAGGAATGAAAGAGGAGGTGGTAGGTAATGAAGATTATAAGGATAAGGAGGATAGATAACAACTGACCCTTGACTTGAAGAGGTTAAGATTGTAATGTAGAGGGCTACTGTTAAAATGGTTATGATAAATTAGGGGTGTGATAGGAATGAAAGAGGAGGTGGTAGGTAATGAAGATTATAAGGATAAGGAGGATAGATAACAACTGACCCTTGACTTGAAGAGGTTAAGATTGTAATGTAGAGGGCTACTGTTAAAATGGTTATGATAAATTAGGGGTGTGATAGGAATGAAAGAGGAGGTGGTAGGTAATGAAGATTATAAGGATAAGGAGGATAGATAACAACTGACCCTTGACTTGAAGAGGTTAAGATTGTAATGTAGAGGGCTACTGTTAAAATGGTTATGATAAATTAGGGGTGTGATAGGAATGAAAGAGGAGGTGGTAGGTAATGAAGATTATAAGGATAAGGAGGATAGATAACAACTGACCCTTGACTTGAAGAGGTTAAGATTGTAATGTAGAGGGCTACTGTTAAAATGGTTATGATAAATTAGGGGTGTGATAGGAATGAAAGAGGAGGTGGTAGGTAATGAAGATTATAAGGATAAGGAGGATAGATAACAACTGACCCTTGACTTGAAGAGGTTAAGATTGTAATGTAGAGGGCTACTGTTAAAATGGTTATGATAAATTAGGGGTGTGATAGGAATGAAAGAGGAGGTGGTAGGTAATGAAGATTATAAGGATAAGGAGGATAGATAACAACTGACCCTTGACTTGAAGAGGTTAAGATTGTAATGTAGAGGGCTACTGTTAAAATGGTTATGATAAATTAGGGGTGTGATAGGAATGAAAGAGGAGGTGGTAGGTAATGAAGATTATAAGGATAAGGAGGATAGATAACAACTGACCCTTGACTTGAAGAGGTTAAGATTGTAATGTAGAGGGCTACTGTTAAAATGGTTATGATAAATTAGGGGTGTGATAGGAATGAAAGAGGAGGTGGTAGGTAATGAAGATTATAAGGATAAGGAGGATAGATAACAACTGACCCTTGACTTGAAGAGGTTAAGATTGTAATGTAGAGGGCTACTGTTAAAATGGTTATGATAAATTAGGGGTGTGATAGGAATGAAAGAGGAGGTGGTAGGTAATGAAGATTATAAGGATAAGGAGGATAGATAACAACTGACCCTTGACTTGAAGAGGTTAAGATTGTAATGTAGAGGGCTACTGTTAAAATGGTTATGATAAATTAGGGGTGTGATAGGAATGAAAGAGGAGGTGGTAGGTAATGAAGATTATAAGGATAAGGAGGATAGATAACAACTGACCCTTGACTTGAAGAGGTTAAGATTGTAATGTAGAGGGCTACTGTTAAAATGGTTATGATAAATTAGGGGTGTGATAGGAATGAAAGAGGAGGTGGTAGGTAATGAAGATTATAAGGATAAGGAGGATAGATAACAACTGACCCTTGACTTGAAGAGGTTAAGATTGTAATGTAGAGGGCTACTGTTAAAATGGTTATGATAAATTAGGGGTGTGATAGGAATGAAAGAGGAGGTGGTAGGTAATGAAGATTATAAGGATAAGGAGGATAGATAACAACTGACCCTTGACTTGAAGAGGTTAAGATTGTAATGTAGAGGGCTACTGTTAAAATGGTTATGATAAATTAGGGGTGTGATAGGAATGAAAGAGGAGGTGGTAGGTAATGAAGATTATAAGGATAAGGAGGATAGATAACAACTGACCCTTGACTTGAAGAGGTTAAGATTGTAATGTAGAGGGCTACTGTTAAAATGGTTATGATAAATTAGGGGTGTGATAGGAATGAAAGAGGAGGTGGTAGGTAATGAAGATTATAAGGATAAGGAGGATAGATAACAACTGACCCTTGACTTGAAGAGGTTAAGATTGTAATGTAGAGGGCTACTGTTAAAATGGTTATGATAAATTAGGGGTGTGATAGGAATGAAAGAGGAGGTGGTAGGTAATGAAGATTATAAGGATAAGGAGGATAGATAACAACTGACCCTTGACTTGAAGAGGTTAAGATTGTAATGTAGAGGGCTACTGTTAAAATGGTTATGATAAATTAGGGGTGTGATAGGAATGAAAGAGGAGGTGGTAGGTAATGAAGATTATAAGGATAAGGAGGATAGATAACAACTGACCCTTGACTTGAAGAGGTTAAGATTGTAATGTAGAGGGCTACTGTTAAAATGGTTATGATAAATTAGGGGTGTGATAGGAATGAAAGAGGAGGTGGTAGGTAATGAAGATTATAAGGATAAGGAGGATAGATAACAACTGACCCTTGACTTGAAGAGGTTAAGATTGTAATGTAGAGGGCTACTGTTAAAATGGTTATGATAAATTAGGGGTGTGATAGGAATGAAAGAGGAGGTGGTAGGTAATGAAGATTATAAGGATAAGGAGGATAGATAACAACTGACCCTTGACTTGAAGAGGTTAAGATTGTAATGTAGAGGGCTACTGTTAAAATGGTTATGATAAATTAGGGGTGTGATAGGAATGAAAGAGGAGGTGGTAGGTAATGAAGATTATAAGGATAAGGAGGATAGATAACAACTGACCCTTGACTTGAAGAGGTTAAGATTGTAATGTAGAGGGCTACTGTTAAAATGGTTATGATAAATTAGGGGTGTGATAGGAATGAAAGAGGAGGTGGTAGGTAATGAAGATTATAAGGATAAGGAGGATAGATAACAACTGACCCTTGACTTGAAGAGGTTAAGATTGTAATGTAGAGGGCTACTGTTAAAATGGTTATGATAAATTAGGGGTGTGATAGGAATGAAAGAGGAGGTGGTAGGTAATGAAGATTATAAGGATAAGGAGGATAGATAACAACTGACCCTTGACTTGAAGAGGTTAAGATTGTAATGTAGAGGGCTACTGTTAAAATGGTTATGATAAATTAGGGGTGTGATAGGAATGAAAGAGGAGGTGGTAGGTAATGAAGATTATAAGGATAAGGAGGATAGATAACAACTGACCCTTGACTTGAAGAGGTTAAGATTGTAATGTAGAGGGCTACTGTTAAAATGGTTATGATAAATTAGGGGTGTGATAGGAATGAAAGAGGAGGTGGTAGGTAATGAAGATTATAAGGATAAGGAGGATAGATAACAACTGACCCTTGACTTGAAGAGGTTAAGATTGTAATGTAGAGGGCTACTGTTAAAATGGTTATGATAAATTAGGGGTGTGATAGGAATGAAAGAGGAGGTGGTAGGTAATGAAGATTATAAGGATAAGGAGGATAGATAACAACTGACCCTTGACTTGAAGAGGTTAAGATTGTAATGTAGAGGGCTACTGTTAAAATGGTTATGATAAATTAGGGGTGTGATAGGAATGAAAGAGGAGGTGGTAGGTAATGAAGATTATAAGGATAAGGAGGATAGATAACAACTGACCCTTGACTTGAAGAGGTTAAGATTGTAATGTAGAGGGCTACTGTTAAAATGGTTATGATAAATTAGGGGTGTGATAGGAATGAAAGAGGAGGTGGTAGGTAATGAAGATTATAAGGATAAGGAGGATAGATAACAACTGACCCTTGACTTGAAGAGGTTAAGATTGTAATGTAGAGGGCTACTGTTAAAATGGTTATGATAAATTAGGGGTGTGATAGGAATGAAAGAGGAGGTGGTAGGTAATGAAGATTATAAGGATAAGGAGGATAGATAACAACTGACCCTTGACTTGAAGAGGTTAAGATTGTAATGTAGAGGGCTACTGTTAAAATGGTTATGATAAATTAGGGGTGTGATAGGAATGAAAGAGGAGGTGGTAGGTAATGAAGATTATAAGGATAAGGAGGATAGATAACAACTGACCCTTGACTTGAAGAGGTTAAGATTGTAATGTAGAGGGCTACTGTTAAAATGGTTATGATAAATTAGGGGTGTGATAGGAATGAAAGAGGAGGTGGTAGGTAATGAAGATTATAAGGATAAGGAGGATAGATAACAACTGACCCTTGACTTGAAGAGGTTAAGATTGTAATGTAGAGGGCTACTGTTAAAATGGTTATGATAAATTAGGGGTGTGATAGGAATGAAAGAGGAGGTGGTAGGTAATGAAGATTATAAGGATAAGGAGGATAGATAACAACTGACCCTTGACTTGAAGAGGTTAAGATTGTAATGTAGAGGGCTACTGTTAAAATGGTTATGATAAATTAGGGGTGTGATAGGAATGAAAGAGGAGGTGGTAGGTAATGAAGATTATAAGGATAAGGAGGATAGATAACAACTGACCCTTGACTTGAAGAGGTTAAGATTGTAATGTAGAGGGCTACTGTTAAAATGGTTATGATAAATTAGGGGTGTGATAGGAATGAAAGAGGAGGTGGTAGGTAATGAAGATTATAAGGATAAGGAGGATAGATAACAACTGACCCTTGACTTGAAGAGGTTAAGATTGTAATGTAGAGGGCTACTGTTAAAATGGTTATGATAAATTAGGGGTGTGATAGGAATGAAAGAGGAGGTGGTAGGTAATGAAGATTATAAGGATAAGGAGGATAGATAACAACTGACCCTTGACTTGAAGAGGTTAAGATTGTAATGTAGAGGGCTACTGTTAAAATGGTTATGATAAATTAGGGGTGTGATAGGAATGAAAGAGGAGGTGGTAGGTAATGAAGATTATAAGGATAAGGAGGATAGATAACAACTGACCCTTGACTTGAAGAGGTTAAGATTGTAATGTAGAGGGCTACTGTTAAAATGGTTATGATAAATTAGGGGTGTGATAGGAATGAAAGAGGAGGTGGTAGGTAATGAAGATTATAAGGATAAGGAGGATAGATAACAACTGACCCTTGACTTGAAGAGGTTAAGATTGTAATGTAGAGGGCTACTGTTAAAATGGTTATGATAAATTAGGGGTGTGATAGGAATGAAAGAGGAGGTGGTAGGTAATGAAGATTATAAGGATAAGGAGGATAGATAACAACTGACCCTTGACTTGAAGAGGTTAAGATTGTAATGTAGAGGGCTACTGTTAAAATGGTTATGATAAATTAGGGGTGTGATAGGAATGAAAGAGGAGGTGGTAGGTAATGAAGATTATAAGGATAAGGAGGATAGATAACAACTGACCCTTGACTTGAAGAGGTTAAGATTGTAATGTAGAGGGCTACTGTTAAAATGGTTATGATAAATTAGGGGTGTGATAGGAATGAAAGAGGAGGTGGTAGGTAATGAAGATTATAAGGATAAGGAGGATAGATAACAACTGACCCTTGACTTGAAGAGGTTAAGATTGTAATGTAGAGGGCTACTGTTAAAATGGTTATGATAAATTAGGGGTGTGATAGGAATGAAAGAGGAGGTGGTAGGTAATGAAGATTATAAGGATAAGGAGGATAGATAACAACTGACCCTTGACTTGAAGAGGTTAAGATTGTAATGTAGAGGGCTACTGTTAAAATGGTTATGATAAATTAGGGGTGTGATAGGAATGAAAGAGGAGGTGGTAGGTAATGAAGATTATAAGGATAAGGAGGATAGATAACAACTGACCCTTGACTTGAAGAGGTTAAGATTGTAATGTAGAGGGCTACTGTTAAAATGGTTATGATAAATTAGGGGTGTGATAGGAATGAAAGAGGAGGTGGTAGGTAATGAAGATTATAAGGATAAGGAGGATAGATAACAACTGACCCTTGACTTGAAGAGGTTAAGATTGTAATGTAGAGGGCTACTGTTAAAATGGTTATGATAAATTAGGGGTGTGATAGGAATGAAAGAGGAGGTGGTAGGTAATGAAGATTATAAGGATAAGGAGGATAGATAACAACTGACCCTTGACTTGAAGAGGTTAAGATTGTAATGTAGAGGGCTACTGTTAAAATGGTTATGATAAATTAGGGGTGTGATAGGAATGAAAGAGGAGGTGGTAGGTAATGAAGATTATAAGGATAAGGAGGATAGATAACAACTGACCCTTGACTTGAAGAGGTTAAGATTGTAATGTAGAGGGCTACTGTTAAAATGGTTATGATAAATTAGGGGTGTGATAGGAATGAAAGAGGAGGTGGTAGGTAATGAAGATTATAAGGATAAGGAGGATAGATAACAACTGACCCTTGACTTGAAGAGGTTAAGATTGTAATGTAGAGGGCTACTGTTAAAATGGTTATGATAAATTAGGGGTGTGATAGGAATGAAAGAGGAGGTGGTAGGTAATGAAGATTATAAGGATAAGGAGGATAGATAACAACTGACCCTTGACTTGAAGAGGTTAAGATTGTAATGTAGAGGGCTACTGTTAAAATGGTTATGATAAATTAGGGGTGTGATAGGAATGAAAGAGGAGGTGGTAGGTAATGAAGATTATAAGGATAAGGAGGATAGATAACAACTGACCCTTGACTTGAAGAGGTTAAGATTGTAATGTAGAGGGCTACTGTTAAAATGGTTATGATAAATTAGGGGTGTGATAGGAATGAAAGAGGAGGTGGTAGGTAATGAAGATTATAAGGATAAGGAGGATAGATAACAACTGACCCTTGACTTGAAGAGGTTAAGATTGTAATGTAGAGGGCTACTGTTAAAATGGTTATGATAAATTAGGGGTGTGATAGGAATGAAAGAGGAGGTGGTAGGTAATGAAGATTATAAGGATAAGGAGGATAGATAACAACTGACCCTTGACTTGAAGAGGTTAAGATTGTAATGTAGAGGGCTACTGTTAAAATGGTTATGATAAATTAGGGGTGTGATAGGAATGAAAGAGGAGGTGGTAGGTAATGAAGATTATAAGGATAAGGAGGATAGATAACAACTGACCCTTGACTTGAAGAGGTTAAGATTGTAATGTAGAGGGCTACTGTTAAAATGGTTATGATAAATTAGGGGTGTGATAGGAATGAAAGAGGAGGTGGTAGGTAATGAAGATTATAAGGATAAGGAGGATAGATAACAACTGACCCTTGACTTGAAGAGGTTAAGATTGTAATGTAGAGGGCTACTGTTAAAATGGTTATGATAAATTAGGGGTGTGATAGGAATGAAAGAGGAGGTGGTAGGTAATGAAGATTATAAGGATAAGGAGGATAGATAACAACTGACCCTTGACTTGAAGAGGTTAAGATTGTAATGTAGAGGGCTACTGTTAAAATGGTTATGATAAATTAGGGGTGTGATAGGAATGAAAGAGGAGGTGGTAGGTAATGAAGATTATAAGGATAAGGAGGATAGATAACAACTGACCCTTGACTTGAAGAGGTTAAGATTGTAATGTAGAGGGCTACTGTTAAAATGGTTATGATAAATTAGGGGTGTGATAGGAATGAAAGAGGAGGTGGTAGGTAATGAAGATTATAAGGATAAGGAGGATAGATAACAACTGACCCTTGACTTGAAGAGGTTAAGATTGTAATGTAGAGGGCTACTGTTAAAATGGTTATGATAAATTAGGGGTGTGATAGGAATGAAAGAGGAGGTGGTAGGTAATGAAGATTATAAGGATAAGGAGGATAGATAACAACTGACCCTTGACTTGAAGAGGTTAAGATTGTAATGTAGAGGGCTACTGTTAAAATGGTTATGATAAATTAGGGGTGTGATAGGAATGAAAGAGGAGGTGGTAGGTAATGAAGATTATAAGGATAAGGAGGATAGATAACAACTGACCCTTGACTTGAAGAGGTTAAGATTGTA
Organism: Acanthosepion lycidas; assembly: GCA_963932145.1. Taxonomy (NCBI): domain Eukaryota; kingdom Metazoa; phylum Mollusca; class Cephalopoda; order Sepiida; family Sepiidae; genus Acanthosepion; species Acanthosepion lycidas. The sequence continues at coordinate 65,346,332 of OZ010612.1, forward strand.
ATGTAGAGGGCTACTGTTAAAATGGTTATGATAAATTAGGGGTGTGATAGGAATGAAAGAGGAGGTGGTAGGAAGTGAAGATTGTGAGGATATGGAGGATAGATAACGATTGACGCTTGACTTGAAGAGGTTAAGATTGTAGTGAAGAGGATTAATATTAAGATGGTTATGATGAACGAGATGTGTGATAGGTATGAACGAGGAGGTGGTAGGATGTGAAGATTATAAGGATAAGGAGGATAGATAACGATTGACGCTTGACTTGAAGAGGTTAAGATTGTAGTGAAGAGGGTTTCTGTTAAAAGGGTTATGATGAATGAGGTGAGTGATAGGTATGAAAGAGGAGGTGGTAGGATGTGAAGATTATAAGGATAAGAAGGATAGATAACGATTGACCTTTGACTTGAAGAGGTTAAGATTGTAGTGAAGAGGGTTAATATTAGGATGGTTATGATGAATGAGGTGTGTGATAGGAATGAAAGAGGAGGTGGTAGGAAGTGAAGATTATGAGGATAAGGAGGATAGATAACGATTGACCCTTGACTTGAAGAGGTTAAGATTGTAGTGTAGAGGGTTAATGTTAAAATGGTTATGATGAATGAGGTGTGAGATAGGAATGAGGAGGAGGTGGTAGGCAGTGTATATTATGAGGATAAGGAGGATAGATAACGATTGACCCTTGACTTTTAGACGTTAAGATTGTAGTGTAGAGGTTTCTTGTTGAAATGGTTATGATGAATGAGGTGTGTGATAGGAATGAAAGAGGGGGTGGTTGGAAGTGAAGATTATGAGGATAATGTGTACAGAAAACGATTGATCCTGTGGAATTATTATTGCGTGTCCTTGTTGTGTAGCTCTCAACTGATGGAACTTATGAATGTTGCGATCATCTGAACATTTGCCGCTCAAACTATCTGAAATAATGTTGTTGCAAAATGATGATTTACCTGCTCCTATCGAGATATAGCAGCAACCATCCATTTTGTTGTCAGATCTGACTGGAGCAATGATAAATCTGTGTAGATGGATTCAGTTACTGAACTTGCTATAGATCTTTTATTCGGTTGTTCTTCAAATAATGCCCGAGTTTAGAATAAGCATTCTCATTCTGTCCTAATATAATACAATAGTAGCACAAAATATATTACTCATTCCTAATGATTAAACTGTCTGCTTTGCTTATTTTCTATTAGTCTCTTTCAGAATTTAACTTAAAACATTATATGCCCCTTAAAACATTATATGCCCCTCAACATGTATATGAAAAATGATGAGCTCCGTTTATATGTTGTGTGATTTCAGGCCTGGTCATAATGCTTCAAAAACCGCTGTCAACTTTAACAGAACTGATCGACCTCTCATCGGAGAGTATGGCGCTTGCTTCTGAATTTCACTAGTGGCTTTAGGAGTCTTGAAGTTGAAGGTTGCAGGGAACATCCATCTGCAAATGACAATCAATATCTAAAGCCCTCGTCAAAATGATAGGGACATGTCTCAGATAATTTGGATCAGCATTTCAACATCTGACCATCCCAAGAAAAAAAAAATATATATATTAGTTTGGTGCAAAAATAATGTCGGTTTTTGACGTATTTTTTAACGTCAAAAACCGACATTATTTTTGCTCTAACCTAATATATATATATATATATATATATATATATATATATATATATATATATATATAGAGATTAAGAATAAAAGTATTTCAAGTGTAAAAACCAGTTTAAGAACCACTGTCCCAAACGACCGTCTCAATGGCATGATAATGACGAATCACCCCCACAAAAAAACGAAATTCACCACAAAACATGTCGCATCACCAACAAAATATATTACCTCCTTATCAAAGGAATACAAAGGGAACGAAGTCTATTCGACCTTTGTACACGTTACATGGCGGGTCGTATGTGTGAGGGTCTGAATTGGTGGAACTAACGAATGTAACACGTCTGAACATTTGCCATGGAAATAGCGAACATATTAGTATTTTTTTTCGTCTCAATCTCCATCTATTTTCTCTCTGTTTCATTCTTCTGATCTCCTTATCTAATACATTGTCTTTTACGCTTCCATTTTTCGCCCTCCTCTTCTCAGTTTTCTTCATCATTCACCATTTTCTTTTTCTTCTTTTTCGTTTTCTTTCTCCACTTCTTTTTCATTCACATCGTCTGATCTTCAACCTTTTTCCCCAATCTCTTTCAAACTCATTTTCAACCTCTTTCTTTCTCCCACTTCTTTATTTATGTTCATTTCCTTCTCTTCATCAACATCCTGTTGATGAAGAGAAGAAAGGAAAATAAATAAGAAAAGAGAATTCCTAAAATCCCCAGAGCAGGTGAACAAGGAGGGACTTTTTAAGTAAACGGACACAAAACGCGCCCTTATATTAGCTTATTTCGAAATGAATGTGCGATTTTAGAATAAACCTTTTATGTTCTCACAAATTATTATAATAGTTGCATAAAAATATATTACTCATTCCTAATCAGTAATTTGTAGTCTTTGTTACTTTTATATCGATCTCTTTCAGAATGTCGTTCTCAAATACATGACGCACCTTTGCATCTATTGGAAGTTCGAAAAACACTCTCCGATTTCTAAATTTTTTAATGGTGTTCTAAGATATTATTATTTGAGTAATGGATAACGGTTCGGATTGAGGAATCGGAGAGCCGAGTTCGAATTCCAGTCGAATCCATTATACTCACTTACGTGCTAATACCCTTGAAAAAGGTATGAATCCTCTTCTAGATTTTCCCAGAAGAGTAATGGATAGCTGTTCGGATTGAGGAATCGGAGAGCTGAGTTCGAATTCCAGTCGAATCCATTACATTCACTTACGTGCTAATAACATTTGGAAAGGTATGAATCCTCTTCTAGATTTTCCCGGAGGAGTAATGGATAACGCCTCGGATTGAAGAATCGGAGAGCCGAGTTCGAATTCCACTCAAATCCATTACTTTCCTTTATGTGTTAATACCCTTGGGAAAGGTATGAATCCTCTTCTTCTTCCCCAGCTATGGGTAAATAGCAGGACAGACCAAGTTCTATAGCCTTGAATGGTAATTAGTCTAACGCAGTAAGAAATGACAGCCTACTGCAGGAAAAATTCTGCATCGTCAGTCAATAATCGAAATATACATTATCGTCTAAGCGTGTATCACGCATGGCCCACAACTAGCTGAATATATTATTATAATAGTTGCACTAAAATAGATGACTTATTCCTAATGTTTAAATTGTCCTCTTTTCGAATCTTTGTTCTCAAATATGTGATGCACGCTGTGTATTCACTAGGAAAGAGAATTAGGAAAATAATGTCCGATTTTAGAATGAACCTTTTAATTGTATTCTCATATATTATTATAATAGTTGTATAAAAATTTATTACTCATTCTAATCATTTAAGTATCGAGTTTGTTAATCTTATACTAATCTCTTTCAGGATTTTACTTAAAACATTATATAACCCCACATCTTAAATATGTAAAAAGAAAAGATCAGTTTTCTTTTTTGCATGAGTTCAACTTTTGTCTTAATTCTTCTCAAATTTCTACCAACATTAAGTTAGGGTGAAGGATAAACTTCTGACCAAGTAAGATGTCTCTATTTTCTGAAATTCCGCTGTGAGGCTATGTGTCTTGAAGATTAGGGCAGTAGAAGACATCCATCTTCAAATATAAACATCTGAAAACAGTAGTCGAACAAACCTGAATCAATTGTGTTCAGTGTTGCATCTGCAAAGATCGAATGATTTATTTCTTTATTGATTAGTGACATGTGATCAGAAATAGATCCTCTATTTACATTATTCGCACTATTGTCCTCATCTTTGTCGCTATATTTATCACAACGATTCGGCCGTTGTACGCTCCGGCCTTCTTCAAATGGTTGGAATGTCAAATTCTGAGATGTGGTATTATGTACACTATTTACATTTTTCGGACTATTGTTCTCATCTTTGTCGCCATATTTATTACAACGTTTCAGCCGTTGTATGCTCCACTCTTCTTCAGGTGGTAGGAATGTCGTTTGCTCACTGGGGTAAACTGTTCTAGTTTTCACGGAGCGTACAACGAACTAAACGTTGTGGTAAACATGGCGACAAAGATGAGGACAATAGTCTGAATAATGTAAATAGTGTACATAATACCTCATCTCAGAAATATAGACAGATACTGAAAGGACAAAACGTTGTAATAAATATGGCAACAAAGATGAGGACAATAGTCCGAATAATGTAAATAGTGTACATAATACCTCATCTCAGAAACATAGAGAAATAGATCCTCTATTGTCATATATGGTCTGGTGCCTCCGCTGTTCATCTCGAGGTTCTAGACAAAATTCAGAGACGGATGGATGTAGCCGCAAATTCTATGCTAACAGTTTCTCTTCTCGTACTTCTCGCTTGTGGAACGCTATTCCATCTCCATGTTTTCCAGCCAACTTTATTCTGCAAAACTTTAAATGAAAACCAATAGATATCTACTGTCCTCCTGATTACTCTTTCCTCTTCTCGCTCATTATTAAGGAAATCCATCACTGTTAGAATTTCATACCCATGAGATATAACGGATCAATCCCTCGCCATCTTGGCACAGCTTCCGCATTCTGTAGCATTCTGCCTTCTGATTGGTTGACTCATTAATTTGCAGTGGTGAAATAGTTACTTTCTCAACACCTTAAGATATATTCCTACTACTCTATCTAGAATCACTTCATCACTCCAAAGATTAAAACACCCTCGAAACCATCAATGGTTAAATCAGTGCATCGATGGAACGCTGTCTTTGGTTCTCAAGAGAATGTTTATTAGGAACTCAAATGCCTTCTTTTTATGTTTTCTCAATGAAATGCTGAAAGAAGGAATACAATATAAGTAATATGTATTATATTGTAAGTAATTTTCGTTTAATTCAAATAGAATTTTGTTATTTAAAATAGTTTGTAGTTAACGTTAATAATTCAACAGTGTACAATTTATAAACAGCCAAGGAAAGATATCCGTATATTATCCTCATAAATTTTACATATTTACAACCAAAATTATGTTTATTGTAAAAGTTCGTAAAACACAGTATTTTTGTATAAACTTTGGAAGTAATCTTTGACAGCCAGTAGAGTCAATCTGTAATTTCAGATTCTGCTTATCTCTCGTCCTACAAAGAGTAACGTATCATCACATATATTTTTAAAATTTATTTAATTTTCTTAGGTATCTCTATGAGATCGCTAATAAAAGAGTATAACATGGTGAAAATTAAAAACGCCAAACTTGAAGAAAACAAAATTTTATCGTCTAAATGTTTATGTTATTATTAAGAGGAAAGACCAAATATTTTTTTTAATTATTTTTAATAATTTTTCCTTCTTTTTAGAACATTCTGAAATTTGATTAAAAAAACAAACAAACTTTTTTCTCTTTGTATCAGCGGAACAAGTAAATAGCATATAAATTTTGAGTACGTTTTTTTGTATGACATACATTAATTTAAAAAATATTGCAAAAATAATCTTTATTTGTTATTTTCCTTAAGGAAATTGTTTCCGTCTCTGCATATTGAATATACATTTATTTCCCTAGTAACAGTAACTTAAGAAAATAACATATATGGTCTGTCTGTGGGAATGGCATTTATATAATCTTTGTCACTCAGAGCCAATAGACAAAAGAAAAGAAGAGAAATATGGCGAGAGTAAAGGAGACAAGAAAATGGTGAAAACGAGAAATAACTACGACATTCTACGCATACACACATTCACACATGCACAGAAAAGAAAGAAAAATTAACCTAACACAAATATTAGGAGCATCCCAACTAGCGCATAAATTAATTATATCAAACTTTGTATAAGCATAACAATAAAGGAGAATAACAGCAAGAAATTGCAGAAATTATTTTGGTCTGGGAAGGTAATAATAAAATAAAATAAAAAATAAAATAAATTACTAAATAAACGATCTGGGCTCATCTCAAAATGCAGACATGAAAGCAAATTTTAGTAAAAATTTGCTTTCATGTCTGCATTTTGAGATGAGCCCAGATCGTTTATTAAAAAATAAAAAAAAATCGTTACATAAAAATCGAAAACTGAAATTAATAAATACAAATAAACAAAATAATGTAAAAAACAAGTAAAATAAATTAGCGCAAACAAATTAACAAAACACCCCGTTAGAATAGACGAAGTAGAATAAATTTTAAAAAAAATACATAAAAACAATCAACCCAAATAAGTAAACAAAGTAAATAGTGATAAACAAATTTACAAACCAATCCCACCAAAATAACCGTCAGAATAGACTACAACAACCAATCCAAAAATTGGACGTAAAAGTAGCTATAACTGCTATATATCAATGAAAAAACATCACTACGTTACTCAAAAATCGAAAACGAATTAGAATAAATAAAAGTATACAAAATAAAAAAAAACTAATAAAAATTTCATCCAAATAAATAAATAAATAAATTAACAAATCGCCCCCGCTAAAATAACCGTCAGGTTTAATAAAAATAAACATAAATAAAAGGTGCAATTATGATTAAATTCAAAAGCTAACATTTTAAATATATAATACATAAATTAATTTCTCAAACTAAAATAATATAAATAAATATTACAGTATAAAAAAATCAACAACAATAAAACATTTACCCACTTTTAAAATTACATCACTTCTCATATTCCATAACTTAATGAAATGTATATTTATGAGCGCTCTTAAATTTAAAAATTTTGAAAAACTAACGGCATATTTACCTCTGTCTATATTTCTGATATCAGGTATTATAATTATTTACACTATTGTCCTCATCTTCGTTGCGATATTTACGACGTTTAGATCGTTATACTTTCCGACCTTCTTCTATATCTGTGTATATTTCTGAGATGGAGTATTGTAATTATTTACATAATTTACATTAATCGGACTGTTGTCCTCATCTTCGTTGCCTTATTCACGAAGTTTACACCGTTGTACGGCCCGGCCTTCTTCTATATCTGTCTATACTTCTGCTATGAAGTAATGTAACTTTTTACGCTATTTACGTGCCAGATATCTCAGCTGTTTTAACTGACATATCTGGCACGTGGAACAAGAACTATATCTCAAATTTAGTCATAAGTAGACTTTTTCTAATTTGTCATAAATTTTCCCCAATATATATATATATATATATATATATATATATATATATATATGTATGTTATTTGCAGGTAGTACTGTTTCGCTGTATCACAGCTCCTCATTGCGGCTAGGCTTCTGAAAGCCTCAAAGCAGGATCGATATCCGACCGATTTGGTGTCATTCTGAGTTTCTACCCCTAAACCATCTGCACTCACATAGAGAAGATGATAATTAGATAGATAGATAGATAGATAGATAGATAGATAGATAGATAGATAGATAGATATTAGAGTGTTGAGAAAATAACTACATTTTATTCGAAAGAAAGAGTTCTTTACAAGAGCCAGATCCGAACAAAATGGAGTATTGCTGCACTATCTGAGCTCATCCTCACTTGCCTATCTTGTCATTACAACCCTTTTTTTCACAGTCGCAAGCCTCTTGCTGTTTTATGGATATTCCCTTGGCATCTGTTCAGACGAACGACATTCCCCCGTATCACTAACACGGATCTTTGCAACTGTGACATGCCATTTCAGGTACACAAGTGAGAAGCACCCTCACCGTCTTCGTATTTTATTGGCAAGGAGGAAGTTGCTCTTGGATAACTCATTCTCAAGAACTCCTGCTGTGTGGAACAGACTCCATGATGGATGCTTTCCGAATTACTACAATCTTGACCTCTTCAAGTCTAAGGCTAACCATTTCCCTTCCCTGCATGACTCACAGGAACTTGAATTCGCGTCTTTTCCTATCGCTTAACCTGTGTCGCTGCTTCGATTGCAGAAGGCTGTAAAGGATAACGCCAATGGGGGACTACCAGCACAGTCACCCCAAGGAAGGCCGGAGCGTCACTAGCACGCAAGGTTTTACAGACAGTGAAAGTAAGAGTAATAAATATTATTAAAAAATATATTAAAAAATAATTATGAAACATAATAACAAGTTCTTCAACAAGTCTAGGGACTCAAAAAAACTTGACTACTCGCCAGGATTCAATCAGTAAAACTAAATATAATGGCACTAATAATAACTATAATTATACTTTCTCTACTCTGTACTGACCACTCTTTTAAATATATATATATATATATATATATATATATATATATATATATATATATATATATATATATATATAATTAACTTTGGGGATTTATTACAATGAGTCTAGAAGAATCAGCAACAGAATGCAGAAAGAAGTGAACGTGGCTCTTGGGGCACTGTTCCGTGGTTATCTGAATACTTAGATGAGTATCGCTGCGGAACGGAGTTAGCGGCGCTGTATTGAGTCTAGTATGTGTCTTCTTCGTCATCGAGTTGGTATGACGTTTGCGTTGTATAGAAATAGACTATAGTTACGACCAATATTAAACAGGTAGATTTTTGAATGTCACCCTAAGCCTTAATAACAGCTCTTTTCAACCTTATATGAAGGTTAATTCTAATCCGTTATATGTATATCCTAATTCCAATCACCCACCGTCTGTTATTAAGCACATACCCTCCTCCATTGAATTTAGGATAAGTACTAACTCTTCTATCAAAGAGGTTTTTAATAAACATAGTGATTTTTTTGTATAATTCTACCCTTATAAATAGTGGCTACGAGTTACGACTATTCAATATAGAAACCCTATTAATTATGGCCACAATAAGAAAAGATCCAGGAACTAGGACATAAATTTTTGAAACTTTTCAAAAAACAATTCCCCGACCCCGAAACTTATCCATTCAGTAAAATATTCAATTATAATAGCCTTAAATTAAGCTACAGTTTTGCTGATACAATAATCATGAAACATAATAAAATGTTCTTCAACAAGTCTAGGGACTCAAAAAAACTTGACTACTCGCCAGGATGCAATCAGTAAAACTAAATATAATGGCACTAATAATAACTGTGATTTCATTACATATTTATGTTATAATATTCGAATAAATTATATTTGCTCTACTCTGTATTGAGCAAACTTTTAAGAATAGAGATATTTTCCTGTTATTGTAATTTATTCCGTATGAACCAATCCTATACATGGATATATATATATATATATACATATATATATATAATTCTGTATAATTTTATATATCAATATCGTCTTTGAGTATAGAATCCAGAGGTTAGCAGTGAATATTTCGAAGACAGTAGGAAAGCGTAGTTTAGGTTAGCAGTGGATATCGCAGCAATGTAGCAGAGCGTAGTACTTCCTACTGTTCATCTTCGCCTGACAAGTTGGCACTGGTCATTCGGGTAGATAAAACAAAAATGGCCGCCTTTATACACGACGAATTGAATGATCTACGTCTTCTGATTGGTTAACCTTCTATTGGTGGACTATAAAGTGAGTTAAATCATTTTGACTGGCTCACTAGTTACATGATATACACAAAAAACTGTAACAACGCGTCACAAGAAATTTTCCTGTTTATCATATATATATATATATATGTCAGCAATTCACCCCAAGCAAGGCGGGAGTGCCATTAGCACGCAACTCTTCACAGAGCAAGAGTAAAGAAGGCCGTTTGAGGAAAGGATACAGAGTAGGATGGGGACAAGGTTAAAGCATCAGAATATGTCGATTGACATTACAATTTGAAAATTATAGCTATCAGGAAAGGAAGTAAGAGGAAGGGAGTTCGACAGTCGGGAAGTACGAGAGAATAAACTGTTGGAGTAGAAGAGGCTGTTTCAGTTAACTGTTTCGACAGTGAAAGGGTGGGACCGAGATGCCAACCTAGCCGCGCGCTTAAATCCATACAGTTGGGGTACCAGTGAAAGTAATATTTCCCATGAAAATATCTATAGAAAAGACAAAGGGAAGCCACATCACGTCTGTGACAAAGTGACTTTAGACGATATGCCAGATCAGGACCTTTCACGTTGTTTAAATAACTAGCGAAGAAAATTCAAAATTCACGGAAAAGAATTTTGTGGAATTTGTGCATATTCACAGAGGGACGTGAAAATCGATAAATTCCAATGGGGATATCGCATAGTGCTGTTTATGGAAAATACTTTTTCTTCCTACTTAAGAACTACTTGTACGAAAATAATACACTTTAATAACTTTGATAATTATTCAGCGTCTCTTACGACAAATGCAGCAGGAACAGATTGAATATCATGAACAGTTGAAGGCAATCCTAGAAAAACTAGGAACAGGCAATGAGTCAATTTCATTTTCACCGGACTCAATTGCTAACTCAATTAGTGAATTTAATTACGTCCCAGAAGAAAGCATTACTTTCTTATCGAACATCAGAATGCACAAAGCCATTTTGAGAGAAGAATGTCAAGGATGGTTGAATGAAAAGAAAGTATGTCTTCTGTTACAAAAATTGTACTCCGCTGAAGATTAATTGATTCTGTAAGAAAATTAATTGTTCGCCAGAGAAAAAGATTACAGCTAAATAAACGTTGAGTAAAGCTAAAATATATATTTACGGATATTTTCTCAGAGAGTTGGGAAAATGTACAAATTCAAAGTCATCTTTCAAATTAAAAGATGTGATACCAGTTTTTGAGCCTAAAAGAAAGAAACCCTTTGCTCTGTTTAGGACTTGATAAGTTAGAAAACCACGAACTTATTGAAAAAAATAGACTATTCAGAATGAGCCACGCCAGCTGTTTATATTAGAAAAGAAAATAATAAGATATGCAGATTTTACAGTTGGGTTGAATGACTACATCTTAGCACATGTATATCACCTACAAACCCCGGAGGATATGTTTTCCAAATTAAATAGTGGCAATTTTTTTCAAAAACTGACCTGTCTGAGACATATTTTCAAATCAAAGTGAAGCCAGAAAGTTTTGACTATTAATACCCATAGAGGACACTGCAAGTTTCGAAGAATACCTTTCGATGTAAAAATAGCCCCAGGTATTTTCCAGCAAATAATAGATACGACGTTGTCTGGACTAGATTATATAGAATATACACTTATTAAGAGCGCTACGAAAATACAGCACGTAAAACTGATTCAGAAAATAGTTCACAGAGAGGCTACTTTACAGCGAAGAGAAAACGACTGAAGCCGAGTTGCCAGATCAAGACCAATAATATTGCTGATTCTTCTTTGGATTTTATTAAGGAGCTCAAGGTAAATAGCAAGGGAACCGGACCATTTGTGGAATCAATATTCTAAACATGGACGAATGATATATTTATAGATATGTTGGTTAGATTCTGGAAAGAAAAATTATCTCGCCCGAATCAGTGAACTAACTTTCTTAGCAGCTGACTAGCAAACGATTCAATATAGGATTTCAACTAGTTTCCAATTTGACCTTGTCGGACTGATCAGCCTTACTATTGAGGCAGGAGAAAATGCTAGTGTCGCCAGCATAGATGCCAAGTTGAGAGCTGATGTCATCAGGGAGATCGTTACTAAAGATTAAAATCCGTGTAAGACCAAGGATGGAACCATAGGAAGTATTTATTTAAAAAAAGAGACGCAACATTATGGCGGTAGGAAAATGACTGAATCCGAGCCGACAGATCAGGGCCTATAATATTGTGGATTCTTCTTTAGATCTTATCAAAGAGCTCCTGGGCACTGAACCATATATCGCAGCAATATTCTAAACTCGTACGGATGGTAGACATATATATGAAATATAGATTTCAGAGAGAAAAAATATCTCACACGACACAATGACCCCCACTTTCTTAGCAGTTAATCTAGCAATGGATTCAATACAGTCTTTTCACTTCATGTCAGCACGAGAAGGCCCAATGAGTCAATTTTATGAAGGTTAGCATCAGTCGTGCTGACTGGGAGTGAGGGTGTTGGAATTTTGGAGCACGGCAGTACTAGTGAGCCAGCTAAAATGAGCTGATTCATTTTATAGTTCACCAATAGAAGGGTTAACCAATCAGAAAGCTCAAAATATTCAATCCGACGTGTATGAATGCAGCCATTTTGTTTTTTCTCCAAAAATATCTTCACTGCCAACCTCTGATATCGAAGACATGAAGAATTACAGAACAGCTGCTACTAGTGATATTAGTGTTGTTCCATTGAGCACATTTACTGCACTGGATTCTATATTCAAAGACTACGGCAAAAATGGTCAACAAGGGGTCACTCAGATGATTAATAGAGAGAAATTTTGTTTTGGAGGTGTTAAAATATAACAAGCAATATTTTTTCCACAGTTAATGACAGTCTTGATGTTTTCGACATCGTCTGCCATCTTAGTGTCATCATTCAGCCAAAGTTTCTAAAAAAAGGAGATTTCTATTAAATCGTTATGACTGTATTTTTATCTTTGAATTGGAGCATTTGAAACTAGTTACGTTCGATCATCACGAAAAAGACCCTTTAATATTCACCTGTCGCGATGAACGCGTGTGGTCTCAGGGAGTCTCACTACCTTGAGCACCTACTAGGACTTAAAATTAACCCAGATCTCAAGTGGAACTCGTTCTTACGATCTATCGCTAAAGATATTGAAAAAATCTTCGGTTACCTATACTGCTCCAGTAAGTACCTGACTCCTCTTGCTATCCTCTACCTTTCCAACAGTCAGATCAAGAGCTGAAAATGGGGTAATGATGAAATTATCTGGTCAGGAGTTGCCCACCCTACACTTTCCAGTCTTGATATTTCCAAAGCGTCCCCGCGTCTTTCTGAGTGACGAATTATTTTCCACCCTTCAAAAGTTTTCCCACAGACGACACATCGCAACCCTTAGGCTGTACTATGATTATTTCCACGGAAAGTGCTCAAACGAACTACATTCTACCAGTTCTAACTTTCAAGAGTAAAACGCTACGTCCGTTTTAGCGTACCATTCTTATTCTCTCCGTATCCCACTGGTGAGAAGCAGCTTCTTCCCACTAACTGCTACTTTGTGCAACCAACACCTAAGAGTTTGCTCTCCTGATCACAACAATATAAATAACCTATTTATATCTACGAGTGTTATCTTCCAGACAAATCTGCTGTTAACTGGGGAAAGGACTTTAATTTTAACGCCTCCAAAAGAAAACTGCTGTCTGTTAATCAACTGAGTGACCCCTTTCTACCTTCCATAATCATGGCTGATGCTAACCTTCAGAGGAGGGATACGTTGCACACTCTCAGTTCAATGTTCCCTGCTGACATAAAGCAGAATGATTATATTGAATCAACTGCTAAATCTGCTGCTAGGAAAGTTATTTTTGTGCCGAGCTAGACAATTTTATTTCCAGGATTATATGTCTATAATTCGTCTATGCTTCGAATATTGCTGGTACCTATGGTATAGTTCTTTTGCAACAATTAGGGATTCTTGATAAAATCCATTGAAAAATCTCTAATGCTATTGGTCGTGACTTGTTAAAGTGGCTTCAGTTTCTTTTCCATTGCCGTTTTCTATAAACACTTTAAAGGTAATTGTTGTAATGAACTTTGCTTTGTGGTACCTAGACTATGATGGCCTGTACATCTCATCGTTTTTCAGTTGTCTTCGCTAGATATAACTGCATGTTTTATAATAATAGTTACTTTTTCTCGCACTTCTCGCCTACGGAACTCTTTTCCGGCTTCTTCATTTCCAGCCAATTTTTATCTTCAGAAAATTAAATGCAATGCCAATCTTTATCTATTGTCCTCTTGATTCCTCTTCTTTTACTTTTCTCACTGGTTAATATTTTTTTTCTTATTCTTTCACACAAAGTGACCTCTTGTCTTAAAAGATTTTATTTCCTTACTTGAAATGAAATGATTAAAATACAAAAAAAAACAAAAACATATCCCCATAGTCTTTGCCTCTTAATCAGTAACCTTCTTCCTGGAGTGGCTCTTCGGCCTTGTAAAAGTTTTCCCTGTAACAGTGAGAAATAACTATGTTGCAGGAATTTCTAATAAAATATTCCGTTTGATTCTCACCAAACACGGAGAACTTGTGATGTTAAGATCTGTCCCCGATAAAAAGATAATGATCTTCGTTTGTACGATTGCAATAAATCAATGTTACATTGACTGCGACTATCTTCCTCAAAGCTGAAATCAGTGACGGACTTCGTCTACAAATATTGGTTGCCAGGAGACAAAGGCGATGCACTCACAACTACAATGCTATTATTCAATTTGCAAAACGAATAAATAAAATTTACAAAATACATATGGGAAAAGGATATTAAAATGAATGTCTGACAAAACACCAGTTCACTTGTGAGCCCTGAAAGTGATGAATTCCCTACTATATAGGAATCATATGTTAGATAAAAAATTTAAAGTCTGAACCATGTCAGTACATTTTGGAGCGCTAACAGGATTGTACTCACTCCCTTAGCATGTTAGCTGCCAACCTCAAATCAGTACAGGGTCATATGGGGCTACTATTTTGCTTTAAATAAAAAAAACTTTATGTAAAAGAATGTATTTTTATGCTAATATTTTTGTGAAAATGGCCGACATTTTTTTTTTAACCTTAGAAGCCATCTCACGCTTCATGCTTAACAACAAACTTCAAGCCGTGTATATATATATATATATATATATATATATATATATATATATATATATATATATATATATATGGTCTTAAGATGTGCTATATTTAAGGGATAAAGATCCCAATATCAGAGATAGAGCGTGTGTAAATATAAAAGTGAACATAGAAGTCAACACTTAGAGGCACGAGTGCTGTTATTTTTTGACTCGGCTATTTATGTATACGGATCAGTGGTGCATTGTGGGTAATCTATTTTGGAGGTTATTTTACCGGAAGTCGCTTATTTTTTTATTTTGGTTAAATTATTTTGCTTGTTTTATTTATTTTTTATTTTTATTTCTTATTTTATACATTTTTTTATTTTTATTTTTATTAGTCGGTGTTTTTATTAACGTAGTAAAATTTGTTTATATCGCTTATTTAATAGTTTTGTTTTGGTTTGGGAAGATAATTAAAGCTATTTATTCAATTCTGGGGTTACTTGTTGTAGTTTATTCTAACTATTATTATGGCGGGAGCAGTTTTTAATTTGTTTATTACTTTATGTATTTATTTGTTTTTCTTAACGGTTACTTTATCGGGATCGTGTTTTTAGTTTATTTATTTGGATGAATGTAGATTAATTTATTTTACCTGTTTTTTATTATTTATTTATTCTACTGTACATGTTTATTTACACTTTTCGGTTTTCGATTTTTAAGTAATGTAAAATCGAAAAATGTAAATAAAAATATACAAAGACAATACAATATAGTTCTTTCTTTTATTTGAACCTGCAGTGGTCAAAGGGAGCAGGCGCCCTCGGCGAAAAGCGTTCTTTACAAATTTAACACTTTGTTTTGCTATATTCACATTTATTTCTTGTCGATATGGAAAATGCAAGGGCAAATCAATATTTCTTCATTCGGATCCGAAGTACCAAACGAGAGCAGACGCCCTCGCCGAAAGGCCTCGTTTATAAATGTTCCACTTTGGTTTGGTATAATCACTTTTGTTTCGTATACTATTATGCATCCTACAAACGCACATCGGGTCGACATAAAAAATGCAAGGACAAAACAATATTTCCTCACATACAGCTGTGTCTTTCTTTCATTCAAACCTGAAGTAGCCAAAGGGAGAAGAACGCCCTCGGCGAAAGGTGTCGTTTATAAATGCACCACTTTGTTTCGTATACTGCTATGCATCCTGCAAAGGCACATCGGTTTGACATGCAAACTGCAATGACAAAATGATATTTCCTCACATACACCTGTATCTTTCTTTCATTCAAACCTGAAGTAGCAAAAGAGGCGCCCTCGGCGAAAAACGTCGTTTACAAATTTAACACTTTGTTTTTCTATATTCACTTTTATTTCATATACTATTATGCATCCTACAATCACACATCTTGTCGAAATGGGAAATGCAAAGACAAAAGACATTTCTTCATATACGGTTGTGTATTTTCTACTAAGTATTTAGGATTTTCAAATTATAGTTAAGAGAAGAGGATTACCTGTTGCATTTTTCCAAACTGTCACAGGAAGCCAGAGATATCGCTTTATACAGTGTGCCTCTAACACTGCAACTTAAAGTAATAATATAACCGATACTAGTAACAGGACCTACAGTCTGAGCTGAAAAGTCATGTCCTGAACTGATGCGGCCGTCAACGTATTAATCCTCAATATGACGTCCTTAGAGCATTATTATAATTTCTATATCAAACCGAGAATCTACATTTCAAATGACTTTGTCTCAGTCGTAATAGGATTATCTATTTCCTGCTACTGTTGGGATTTCAGACAGTTTTCTTTTGTACCATTAATTCGTAGGCAACAACTTCAAAAACGCTTCCAGTTATAGAATCAGTTACAATCTACCAGCATTAAGAATGTGCATACAAATTTTCGCTAAGCTAAAATAAGTCTGCCACAGGGCTATATAAATAGAGCAAGCCATTGTCGATAAAATGCATAAACACTACTCAATTAACAACTTACCTGTCTTGTGGAAATGGGAGATATTATCATTTTAAGCCTTCTGGTGCATTTATCCCTCTGACAATATTTGGCGAATTCATGTAATTGGTTAATTTGTTTTTTTACGGCTTACCAACCATTTCCAAGTTATTTAAACCCATAAAATATTTTCAAATTGTAAGATCCCTTTTTTTAGATAATAATAGTTTAAGGATAAAAGTCTTACTAGTAAACCCATAGCTGGGATTCATACTTAATCAGAATCTGATAAACAAGAACAAGAAAGTGGGGAATCAATTCTTTATTAAAGTTACTATACAATCTGACCCCTCAGTTTGTGGCCACGGTATATTCGATACATTTATATTCCAGATAATGTAAATAAATCTAAAACACATCTTTTTGGCGATAATCAGTATTTCATTGAGTGATTCGTTTTGTACAGCTTATCAAGCCTTTACAGGTTATTTAAAGGTAGAAAATATTCTAAGAATTTGTTTTTAGAGATAATAATGGTTTTAGTGATACACATCTTATGTGCAAATACCCTTGCGAAAGGTATAGAGCCTCTTCTTCTCTCCATACCCAGCAATGGGCAAATAGCAGGACAGACCAAATTCCATAGCCTTGGATGGCAACTGATCTACGACAGAAAGAAATTGCAACCTACTACGGGAAAAAAATCTGCCTCGTCAGTCATGTATCGAAAGATACATCATTGCCTAAGCGTGTATCATGCATGGCACATGAATGACTGACATAAATCTTACTAATTAACCCAAAGCTAGTGGGAATATGAGGATGATTTATACCTTTTCCAAGTGCCCACCAATTGAGGTACTAAGATAAAGCGACGTTGCTTAACTTCGATGATCGTCCGGGAACTGGTGCTTCAATGTGATATGGCTATTAGTCAGGAAATATGAGTTCGGTTAAAATAAAAGGACCACAAAACATGGAATTCAAACAAACAACAATTAATAGGTGTATTTAAAAGACAAGTTAGAGAAGGATAACTAAACAAAGTTGAAGTTATGAATAATTCAATACAATCTTCACTTTAAGTCTGCGAAGTACTTACATGCGAAAGAAAATGTGTATTGGCGCTCTGAAAGTGAAATGGAAAAGAGGAAGAGTCTTTCAAATATCATGCAACCGGCGCTTATCGTCAGCGAGCACTAATCTTCTACCCGGTTTGACGTCACTCGGACTTACAATCAGAATAGCTACTGGCATATCCTTAAACAGTCTCAAAATTTCGAGACTTTCATATCGATTCAAAAAATGGCACCTGACTCATTCAGAAATACCTAAATAGGCACCTGTATACAACTCAGAACAGGGATGACAACTGGCTCACAGCGAATGATGAGTATGCCTCTTAGTAAAGACCAATCTTTTTCGAATCTTGTGGACTGGCGCTACGCAATCTCAAACAAAGAACTATAGAAAATAATAAAAATAACTTCTCTTGAAGATTTTTAACAAGAACTAAAACTGAAATTAATAACAAGTATGTCGAAGAGAATATAATGACACAATCAAGATGTTGACATTCCACAATACTTCAAATAAAAGGTTAGGAAGGAAACCACCGCCAATACTGGAAAGAGTGATAACAGCTACTGGGCTTAAGATAAGAAAATAAAGAGATAATCAAGATGTTGACATTACACACTACTTCAAATAAAAGGCTAAAAAGGAAACCACCATCAATACTGGAGAGATTGTTAACACCTACTGGGTTTGAGAAGAGAAAATAATGATATAATCAATATGTTGACATTCCACACAACTTCAAATAAAAGGTTAGGAAGGTAACACCCATCAATGATGTAAAGAATGATAACAGCTACTGGGCTTGAGAAGAGAAAATAATGACATAATCAAGATGTTGACATTCCACACTACTTCAAATAAAAGGTTAGGAAGGAAACTCCCATCAATACTGGAAAGAGTGATAACAGCTACTGGGCTTGAGAAGAGAAAATAAATACATAATCAAGATGTTGATATTCCACACTACTTCAAATAAAAGGTTAGGAAGGAAACCTCCATCAATAGTGGAAAGAGTGATAACAGCTACTGGGCTTGAGAAGAGAAAATAATGACATAATCAAGATGTTGACATTCCACACTACTTCAAATAAAAGGTTAGGAAGGGAAACCCCATCAATACTGGAAAGAGTGATAACAGCTACTGGGCTTGAGAAGAGAAAATAAATACATAATCAAGATGTTGATATTCCACACTACTTCAAATAAAAGGTTAGGAAGGAAACCTCCATCAATAGTCGAAAGAGTGATAACAGCTACTGGGCTTGAGAAGAGAAAATAATGACATAATCAAGATGTTGACATTCCACACTACTTCAAATAAAAGGTTAGGAAGGGAAACCCCATCAATATTGGAAAGAGTGATAACAGCTACTGGGCTTGAGAAGAGAAAATAAATACATAATCAAGATGTTGACATTCCACACTACTTCAAACAAAAGGTTAGGAAGGAAACACCCATCGATACTGGAAAGAGTGATAACAGCTACTGGGCTTGAGAAGAGAAAATAATGACATAATCAAGATGTTGACATTCCACACTACTTCAAATAAAAGGTTAGGAAGGAAACTCCCATCAATACTGCAAAGAGTGATAACAGCTACTGGGCTTAAGATAAGAAAATAAAGACATAATCAAGATGTTGACATTACACACTACTTCAAATAAAAGGCTAAAAAGGAAACCACCATCAATACTGGAGAGATTGTTAACACCTACTGGGTTTGAGAAGAGAAAATAATGATATAATCAATATGTTGACATTCCACACAACTTCAAATAAAAGGTTAGGAAGGTAACACCCATCAATGATGTAAAGAATGATAACAGCTACTGGGCTTGAGAAAAGAAAATAATGACATAATCAAGATGTTGACATTCCACACTACTTCAAATAAAAGGTTAGGAAGGAAACTCCCATCAATACTGGAAAGAGTGATAACAGCTACTGGGCTTGAGAAGAGAAAATAAATACATAATCAAGATGTTGATATTCCACACTACTTCAAAAAAAAGGTGAGGAAGGAAACCTCCATCAATAGTGGAAAGAGTGATAACAGCTACTGGGCTTGAGAAGAGAAAATAATGACATAATCAAGATGTTGACATTCCACACTACTTCAAATAAAAGGTTAGGAAGGAAACCCCCATCAATACTGGAAAGAGTGATAACAGCTACTGGGCTTGAGAAGAGAAAATAATGACATAATCAAGATGTTGACATTCCACACTACTTCAAATAAAAGGTTAGGAAGGAAACACCCATCGATACTGGAAAGAGTGATAACAGCTACT
Organism: Acanthosepion lycidas; assembly: GCA_963932145.1. Lineage (NCBI taxonomy): Eukaryota > Metazoa > Mollusca > Cephalopoda > Sepiida > Sepiidae > Acanthosepion > Acanthosepion lycidas. The sequence continues at coordinate 65,366,239 of OZ010612.1, forward strand.
GGGCTTGAGAAGAGAAAATAATGACATAATCAAGATGTTGACATTCCACACTACTTCAAATAAAAGGTTAGGAAGGAAACCTCCATCAATACTGGAAAGAGTGATAACAGCTACTGGGTTTGAGAAGAGAAAATAATGACATAATCAAGATGTTGACGTTCCACACTACTTCAAACAAAAGTTTAGGAAGGAAACTCCTATCAATACTTGAAAGAGAGATAACAGTTACTGGGCTTGAGAAGAGAAAATAATGACATAATGAAGATGTTGACATTCCAAACTACTTCAAATAAAAGGTTAGGAAGGAAACACCCATCGATACTGGAAAGAGTGATAACAGCTACTGGGCTTGAGAAGAGAAAATAATGACATAATCAAGATGTTGATATTCCACACTACTTCAAATAAAAGGTTAGGAAGGAAACATTTAATATTTTGCTCTCATCATAAAAGCTCATGAATTATAAATCCAATCAGTTGGTATTTTACGAAAACTCTCATATTGATTTTGTTTGTTTTTTAAAAAAATATATGAGTAAATAATTAGAAAGATAAATAAAAAATTACTTATACTGTATTTGCAGTATGCAAACCGATGTACATAATTTTCTAATTCGTTTATAACATTTGCTGTTCAATACACTTCTATATTTGTATCAATCGGTTTCGAGAGACGATGCGTCAGAGTCCAAAGAACGCAGGTTTGAGCAGTGTGTGCGTGTTTGTGTTTTTCATGAGAGATATGCAGCTGCTTATGCAATACATTTCCCCTCTTTACACCCCCAATGTTGTCCAAGAGAAAAGCAGAGGCAAATACAGCTCAGCACCGGTGTCGTCGTAGGAATTGCTAAAACGAAATTTAACATGGCATCGGATTGTGTCAGGAACTCCACCTCTGATTTTGAACTCAGGGTTGTCCTCCTCGTCGGGTTGTTAACAATAGATTCAGATACCAGACTGCACTACTATTTAACCCATAACTGGTGGGGAGAAATGGGTCAATGCTTTTCCAATGTAATGAACCCGACTGGAATTCAAACTCGGCTCTCTAATTTCTCAACCATTCCCGCAACCACCGTGCCTACATCGACACTAAATTCTACCTTTCGCGTACATTCATATAGAAATAATTTACAAATGTTACAAATTGTGCAAAACTGATAATAAATCTATTTTAATTTAGTAGCGACGAACGGATTACATGCATACTATGCCTTAAATAGGGTCATGTACGACTTCTCACTTAAAGAATGGCTCATTTATCAACCAGATCGTTGGAAGGGAACCCGGTCGTTAAATGAGGTGTATGTACATCACTAATTATAATGCTATATATAAAGTAAGTTTGTTTGGCAGGAAACAAAGTCAGACTCGATCTGAAGAGAAAGCTCAGAGATGAGCGTAGGAAGACAAACGAACAGGTCACCTAGTGAGGATCAAACTGGCTGCAATTCCAGGATTAACAGTTATCGACGCGGAATTTTAAAGTCGTCGAGCCGAGTTCAAATTCATTACCGAGCTGATAATGTCACAATAAATGGCAGTACAGGCAACGGGTCACATCACTTAGAGCGTCTACTGGCAACTCAAGTTCACTCCAGACCTTAGGTCGAACTTACATATACGATCCATCTCTAAAGATGATGGGAAAATGATCGGTTCCTAACACCGCTCCAGAAAGTACTCTTCGCAAGAGTCAGATGAAATCTAGAATTGAGTATTTATTGCAATAAATCTCCGTGCAGCCGGTGAGATGAAAGCAAGATATTGCTGGGGGGCGGGATTTCTAGACTGAATTCAACAGCCAGGCCATAGGTTTCCCACAAGTAAATCTTCGGCCATCTCTTCGAGATCAATGCTAGCTTTCAAGGCATAAGTTTTGACCTGGAGAGGGATGGGATGCGCCAGATCTACTTGTCCAAAACACGCTACGCATGCATCAATACGTCTTTGGCTTTCGACCTAGACATGTAGAGGGAAAGTCAGTTGTTCATCTGCGCAGCGACCCTTCGACTACTTCCGGTCATGAATCTAATGATGATGATGACTTGTATTTTAATTCAAAATAATACTAATTTTTATTTTTCATACCAAATATTGTTCGGTCAGTTAGTCTTTGTCATTGAAAATTTACTGATATTATCACAAATCTTCGGCCTAGATATTCTTTGGCCCATGTCAGGTACTATTTTTCTAAACTTTTTTTTTTGTTTTGTTTTCGCCGAATACACCTGATTAGATACGAATATTAGGTCTCAAGTGAAACACATATATACAACCAATCGCTAAACTCGAGCAACTTCTTCCGCTAACCGCTGCTCTGTGGAACCGACTCCCAAGAAGATGCTTTCCTGATCACAACAATTTTAATCTGCTAATGTCAAAGGTAACCATTATCTTCCCTACATATCTGCCTAAACTGTGCCTTTTAATCTGTAACCCTCTACCCGACTGGCTCTCGAGTCTTCTAAAGATTAAACCTAAAAAATGGTTCACTCCTTGCAGTGCTCTAAAAAGTATCTGACACCTTCTGTAAATATTTATCTTATAAAGGTTAAAATATAAACATTGCTACACACATAGGCTCGATTTGCACTGTCTTCACCATCCAGTCTTGATAGAGATTGAAATCGATTCCGAAGCCTTATGAGGAATGACATTTTTCACACCATATCACATTCGCTCCATAATTTCGTGCCACCAGCCCGGATATTTACAGCCAAACAATCAATCTTTACCTATCCACGAAACAAATAAATGCTTATAGACTTGAAAAACCGAAGAGATATTTTTCGTAATGATGTTCCAGTGGATAAAATCGTTGGTCGAAGTAATCCAAAAGTGACCCAAAGAGCCTGTTTGTTCAATACGACAGCAGAAGTGAAAATAAAATTGTAGGGTCGTGTTATTAAAGGAAAAAAAAATACTGAAACTCAGATATCAAGAAAAAGCATTTCACATGAACCTGGAAAAATTCTGTACGAAATAAAAGGTATCGGTTCGAAAATGCAACGTATAACACCGGAAGAAGGTCAGAGAATAGGACGACCAACACGACGTGAATATGAAAATAAAAATAAAGACAACAGTTGAAACATTGTAAATAGGGTAAATAATTACAATACTTAATCTTAGAAACACAGTTCCTGTAGAAGACTCGACCGTACAACGACCAAAACGACGTGAATATGAAAATAAAGATGGGATTATTCACATTAACTATTTATACTATTTACACTGTTCAGACAGTTATCCTCATCTTTATTGTCATATTCACAATGTTCCGGTCGTTGTACACTCCAGCCTTCTTCAGCATCTATCTATATTAACTAAAGTAAGTAAAGTTACTAAGTAAATAGTATAAATAGTTAATGTGAATAATCCCAGAAATAGAGATAGATGCTGAAGAAGGCCGGAGTGTAAAATGGTAGAAACGTGGTGAATGTGAATATAAAATGGGGAAAACAGTCGGAAAATCCAAATAATGTAAATAGTTACAATAGGTAATCTCAGAAATATAGATAGATGCTGAAGAAGCCCGGAGCATACAACGGCCAAAATGTCGTGAATATGGCAATAAAAATGAGGAGAACATCCCGTACAATATAAATAACGTAAATATTAGGTTGGTGCAAAAATAATGACGTAATAATGTCGTTTTTTGACGTAACGTCAAAAAACGACATTATAACGTCATTATTTTTGTACCAACCTAATAATTACAAAAAGAAGATTTAGAAATATAGATAAATCCTGAAGAAATCTGGAACGTACAACTGCCGAAGCGTCGTTAATGTTTCAATAAAGATTAGGTCAACAGTCCGAACAATCTAAATAGTGTAGTTAAAATATTTAATCTCAGGAATATAGATAGATGGTGAAGAAGGCCGGAACATACAACGGCCGAAACGTCGTGAATATGAAAATAAAGATGAGAACAGCAGCCCGAAAATGTAAATAGTGTAAATAGTTACAATACATAGTCTTAGAAATATAGATAGATGCTGAAGAATGCCGGAGCGTACAAAGGCGGAAACGACGTGAATATGAAAATGAAAATCGCCATAGCATCCCCTTACGATGGTAGTGGCACCTCATCTTCTGCAAGTATTTCAGTCTCTTCGATAAAAAGGTGCATCACATCTACTACTGTGATAATAGCCCCTTACAATTTTAGGGATACCACATCTACTGCAGTCTTATCACGCCCTTCGGGTAATAGGGCTGCACATCTACTACTAACGCAGTAGTCCCTTACGATTGTAGGGATACCACATATACTGCATCATTATCACGCCCTTCGGGTAATAGGGCTGCGCATTTACTACTAACGCAGTAGTCCCTTACGATTGTAGGGATACCACATCTACTGCATCCTTATCACGCCCTTCGGGTAATAGGGCTGCACATCTTCTACTAACGTAGTATTATCCCTTACGATTGTAGGGATACCACTTCTACTGCAGTCTTATCACGCCCTTCGGGTAATAGGGCTGCACATCTACTACTAACGCAGTAGTCCCTTACGATTGTAGGGATACCACATCTACTGCATCCTTATCACGCCCTTAGGGTAATAGGGCTGCACATCTACTACTAACGTAGTAGTCCCTTACGATTGTAGGGATACCACTTCTACTGCAGTCTTATCACGCCCTTCGGGTAATAGGGCTGCACATTTACTACTAACGTAGTAGTCCCTTACGATTGTAGGAATACCACTTCTACTGCAGTCTTATCACGCCCTTCGAGTAATAGGTATGCACATCTACTACTGACGCAGTAATCTCTTACGATATTAAGGATACCACATGTACTGCAGTCTTATCACGCCCTTCGGTTATAGAGTTTCTTTGTCCTAGACTAGTTGACAGCTAAGTCTTTAGGTCCTGTTATTTACCCATGGCTGGTGAGGAAGAGAAGTACACATAACTCTTTCAGGATTATTATCACGTAAGTGAATATAATAATCACGACTGTAATTTGAACACAATTCCTTGATTTCTCAATCCCGGCGTCTGTTCATTATTCCATCATGCCTTCCCATCATGCCTTCCCATTCTTAATTCTGCCTGTAAACGAAGTGATTTCACAAAGGTGTGATGTAATACAAATGCGCATTTATTAACGATCACAACAAAGATTAATACAAAGAATTATGGCTGTCGCTTACGGAATCAGGCAAAGTGTTCAAAAATTCACTCATATTAGCGAGGGACTCTCGATGTTAATATCCAGATCTCCCACGAGTTTAAGCTTAGTGTAAACACGTTGATTCAGGCCCCGGGAAGTGAACTGTAAGTGAAACTCGTGGCAGCGTTGAGACTAGATTAGTCAGGATAACGCGAAGAGATGTCGGAATCGGACAGTGAACAACTTGGGACATGGAAAACTGTAATCACATGTCTCAAAGTAAAGCTGGAGATATTGAAAATTTCACGAATTCTTTCTTGCATCATTGGTCCGTGGGAATATTATAAGTTCGAAAGTTTTCGCGGGCAACAAGATCAGATAACTGACAGTGACAAATATAATATACGTGAAACTAATATTTAAAAAAGTATCTTCGTTCTGTGTGTAAGATCTTGTTAAATTATATATATATATATATATATATATATATATATATATATAAAGAAATATAGTCTTAATATGTGCTATATTTACGGGATAAATCACAGACCGTGTGTAAATATAAAAGTGAACATAGAAGTTGCCACTTAGAAGCGACAGTCTGTTTCATGGTAGACGCAATCGTGAGGCCACCAGTTCTAGCATGAAACAGACTGTCGCTTCTAAGTGTTGACTTCCATGTTCACTTTTATATATATATATATATATATATATATATATATTGCTTCACACACACACACACACGCATATATATATATATATATATATATATATATATATATATATATATATATATATATATAGGAAGCATACATTTATTCAAGCATATTTTCGACATATATATATATATATTTATTATTATTTTATTCCTCTCAAATTCACAAAGCAGTTTCTTAATGTTGTTATTAAATTCATTAAGGAAGGCGCCGTAGATTTCCTCATTTCTTTTACTTTCCGTCTTGTCCAATTTCATCTCCAGGGGTGAATTGTCAAGACAAAATTTAATAGTTGCGAATTATTTTGTAAATGCGCATGAAACGCTCTCTGTTAATTCGAATGTTAACCTTATCAAGGAAGGTAAATACTTTATATTTTTTTATTTATTTTAAGAATTAAATTTTATGTAATTTAAAACATTCATATTGTTATTATAAATATTTTTAAGAATTAGAATTTAGTTATTTTAAAATCTTGCTGTTATAGACATTTTAAAATACTGTTTCTATTCTCATAATTAATCTTCTTAGTGTTGGTTATATTTTTCTTATATAGAGGGCATCAAAAATTTTCACCAAAATTCCGACTTTAAAATCCTTCTCGCTTCAGTTTAGCCATCAATTTTATTTCCAATATTGTTATTATTTTGTTCGCTTTTTATTCTCCAAATTTCATTAACGGGTCAATTATATCTTTGTATTATAAGAAGCACATGTTTACATTGAGATAGTTTTGCGGAAGATATATGTAGTTCCGCACAAAGCAATCTTTTGTAGGTGTGATGTGCTGGATGTGCCCAAGATATTTACTTATTTGATTTTTAGTAACTATCTTTATCATAGCCGATGTCCTTCTCTAAAAAGTTTTGGGTTAAGTGTAAAAGCAGTATGCCAAGAAAGTGATGCTGAATTAAAAAACATTCGGAGTCTACTGTACCCTTCATATGACTCAGTTTTAATACCAGGCACATCAATCTCAAGTAAATGTTCACAATTTGGTGACAAGTCGGTCTCATAACGCAATCCATTCAGACTACTGACATAGAGTCCATGATTATTTCCGGTCTACTCCCGCTCATGATCAGATATGCGTCAACCCCTAGCTGACCTGGCCGACAGGTTATGGCCAAGCAACAGGCAAGAAAAACCGTGGTAACTTACTTAGACGTTACCACATTTAAATGAATTGAGGTTAGAATCCATGATAGTCTTGCATAGTTTTGCATGAGAGCATCTATTATTATTATTATTATTATTATTATTATTATTATTATTATTATTGCTAATGCGTCATTGTACTGTTGTTATCTCGATATATTGAGTACTAGGGAAGATTCTGCCTTACAAGTCAGCAAAACCTCTGACACACAGAATGTTTTAGCAATATGCCTTTTGTACCCAATAAGGAAGATTTCTATAGCGTTCGCAAAGTGTATTTTGCACCAAGATAGCCGAAATATTCTTTAAAATTCAATGGACAAGTACCTTTATATGGAGTATTGTTGTTGGTAGCCGAGTACCCCAATCACTACCGGGATGACAAACATTTGTCACCGGCATTGTAATCAATTGCTACTGCAGTCAGCTCTTATGGTCTTCGTTATTCTCTGTGCACTGTCCCTTCAGGACATGGGCGATCATGGCTCTCCACAGCGTTATGTCCTTTGTAGCTCTTAGAATTTTTTTTTATTTTTGTGGTATATCTCCTAATACCTGTTCTGACAACAATTTCTACGAACTCGTTGTTCTTTCCTTTCAGATAATGAGTGATCATGGCTCTCCACAATTTCCTGACCTTTTTAGCCCTTAATAAAGTTTTTGTGTTTTTAGTATATTTCCTTATCCTTGTTCTGCCAAACATTTACACAATCTCGTTCTTCTTTGATGTACATTGTTGTCTCGGGACATGAACGACCATGGCTCTCCACAACGTTATGTCCTTTTAAGCTCTAAATAATATTTGTGTCTATGCCATATTTACTAATAACTGTTCACGATCTCATTCTTCTTTGATGCGCAAGGTTCTTTCAGTACATGAAAGATCATGGCTCTCCACAACGTCATATCTTTTGTAACTTTTAGTAAAGTTTATCCTTTTGCTATATCTCCTAATCCCTATTCTGTCAACCATTTACACAAGCACGTTCTTCGTCTTTGATGTGTATTGGCCTTTCAGGACATGAACATACATATCTCCTCAGCGCTGTTCTGCCGACCATTTAGATAATGTCGTTCATCTTCTTTGATGTACATTGATGTTTCAGGAAACGATTGCCCATTGCTCTCCACAATATCATGTCCTTTGTAGCCCTTAGTATTGTGTTTCATTTTACTGTATCTCCCAATCCTTGTTCTGACAACCATTTAAACAAACTTGTTCCGTAAGGCTATGCACTGCTTTCCTCTGCCTCTCTTGCATTTCTTGTGACAAGTCTGTTTCAAATCGTCCATGTTGCTGCTATTATTAGGCACTCATTTTCAGTTGTCCTTTGGACTACACAAATGAGATTTAAATCTTACATGTCAGAAAAAATATATAATATAGCTTAACTGCTACATGGCACCAGCGGTCCAATAATGGGGATAACCCGATTTTAGAATCCATATGTGACTTCCAGAAAAACATATACCAAAATACCAAAATATGATGACATTGCCACCTCATGTCATTAATCTAAGGGAGATAACTAGATTTAGCAAATAATTCACATAGTCCCTAAAAGAATATCTCAAAGCACGATAAATAATTTGCCATCAAATTAAAAGTATTTTGAAATATAAAGTACTATCGACTGATCCGGAAACTCTCCTGATTTAAATCCAATCGAGAATCTGTGGTCAATCTGCAAGGAACGGTTTCTTGGAATAGACATACGAAGTACTAACATATTCGCTGAGGCATGTTTCATTTGGAAAAATACAAAAAACTTAAATAATAATCGAATTACTCATTTTGTTTCAATTAATTTGTCCAATTGTGTGCTTCCATAAAAAAAAAGTCCACAAATATACATGCATGAATTTAAAATTTTGCTTAAATTTACATATTTTGCCTATGTGTTTCAAAATGGTTTTGCCTATGTGTTTAGTAATTCAACACAGTTTTGCCTATGCGTTTACTATTTTTGATGGTTTTTACTTATGCGTTAAGTAATTTAAATGATTTTGACTAAGCGTTTAGTATTTTAAAATGGTTTTAAATTTTGTTACTAAGTTTTAGAACACCGAAAAATTTTATTTTAGCCATTTAAGTAAATTTTGATAAGAATATTTACAACATTTTTTTATTCAAATTTTCTCCCAATACATTTGGAACTTTCATTCATATTATTGTAAGTTTTGTTTTTTTACTATCTTAGCCTTTGACAAGCGTTTTAAAATAGGTTGTAATTGCCCTTTTAATTCATTCTCTTAGGTTATGTGACCTGCAATTTTTACAGGAGGACATAAGGCGAGAAACATCAGCATTCGATAAGAAAACTGGTACCACCATTAGTGTTAGCCTTAAGAAACCAATTCTTTAGGTAGGGCCAATGCCTAGAATTTTTACCAAACTGTCCTTCATATTTATCTTCAATAACCCCCTCTAGAGAGTCACCAGAGTCCAGAAAAATTAAACTGGAGAGTTTCGCCCTCAAAAGAGCTTTTGATCAAAGTATTGCTGATAACTTGGAATACAAACAGCAGAGGAAATTTCACAGATATAGAGAGAACATTATATTTTCTGGAAAGAAATTACTAGAATATACATAGTGAAGCAACCAGAGACACTTATTATTATATGTTGCATTATCACAAGTTCTCCCTATCCAAAAATCAGTAAATCTGCTATAAATGAATCTGATTTCGCAGTACATGTTTTGCGATGATGTGGAAATTAATACTATTGGAAAGTATGAGTTTCCAGAGAACCTAAATGATAGATTTACTTTTCAAATTATTATTGAAAACATGAAAAAGACTGGACATAAAAGAATATCAAATTAAACCTCAAAGTGTGATTGTTGTTATACATTTGGTAATATCTTTTATGTTAGTGAAAGATGAAGTCATTTAGATGTTTTTGTTCTGTTCAATTTATATATGTACAGCTAAAGTTAATGACAGAGTTTATGTTTGATTATTCAGCTGAAATGATGATTTTCTTTCATTGTTGTATAACTGCTCCTTTAGAGGTTAGAGGCTATTAAAAGACAGCAAAAATATAATTTTACCAAGTTAATCAGCCATCAGAAGACTAACCTTATCAAACAATATGAATCCTGTAGTTCAACATGACAACAATTTTCTTATGTATATTAAATATAAGTTTACGTTAATAAATAAAAAGAAAATATTATAGTATCTTTACTTGTAGATGAAATTCACCTAAAACTTCATTTTGATTATAAAATTGGTAATTTTGTTGACTGAGTTAACAACAGCATTGAGTCGACAATAAGTGCTTTTGCTTTTATACTTAGCAGTGTATTCTAACAATACAAGAATGTTGGACATATTATGCCAACTAAATGTCTTCAAGCTGGGTATTTGTTTGACATAGTTGAATGTGTAATAATTAGTCTAGAAGAGATAGGCTTTAGATTTATATCAGTCATTACAGATAATAATACAATAAATAAGAAAGATATATATCTATCTTTTGTATAGCTTCAAAACTTTCAATTGTTTATCCATATTCAGTATTGAAATCTAGACCCCTCTTTTCTTTATATTCAATTCAGTTCAGATACTAAAATGGTTTGGTTAAAAGATACAAATAAATGCATGATTGATATGTAGCGGAAAGGGCTATATTTGTTCGAAGTAGCAAAGTGGTTTTGGACTACTGTAACCACGTAGGACAATCTAGGAGGAAACCGTAATGGACTGATCATCATCGTAGTGATAGGCAATAGGCGTAGGCAGTAGGCGAAGACAATAGGTGTCGTCCATGTACCTCCACATCAGTCTGTATTTATGGCTGACACCAGCCAATCATATTACTGTGAGGGGGAACCCAAGTGTATGCATATTCATTACATCAATGATGTTCCCAAACTTTTGTCATAATCCAAAGCATGATTTAGATAATATCCAAAGTGCCTAATTTGTACTTTACTAAAAACTTCATGTCCTGGAATCTGTCAGTTTTGAAATGCACTTTCTTTCACTAGTTATGAAAGGCAATGTTTCTTTAATTTTGTAAATTTTTAAATAATTCACTATTCTGGGATTTCTGACCTTAGGGAAACAGAAATGTTTGCCCATCTTTTCAGAATACATAAATATATTTTATACTTAAATGCTAATCCACTTAAAGGAAATAGAGATAATTATATATTTCTCAATGTATTCTGCAACTGGTTAGATTCTTTGAATAGCATTCCTGAAAGTAATGGGAAGCTAACAAATGAAACCTTCACAGCTTGGCATCATACAACTCATGCAATTCTAGAACTGACCAAATATTGCACAGAAGAATTGAAAATGATGTATGTGTTACCTGGTAAATTTCGAACAGATTACCTTGAGGAAAGATTTGGCCAATTTGGCAATCAATATAATATCTCTTTATATCAAGGGTTTGAGTGTGAAAAAAATTCAGAATGATGTCAGTTTTAAAAGGGAGCCTACCACTTAATAACCAAAATATTGACTTGAAGAATTTACAAACTAACTGGGATGAAGTAGCAGGGGAACAAAATTGATATATTTATAAATTTAACATAAATGTTAATCAATGCAGAGAAGTTTTTCCTGATATATTATACGTAGAAGGTTATTTTGTTGTTACGCAGTTTTTAAGAAAATGAAATGCAGCAGTTGTAAGAATTTAACATCAGGAAGAGATAAGGAGGACAAAATACCAGAAATAAATAACTATTTACTGGGGATTAATAAATGTTCTATGCTACGTCCTAATGATACTGATACAAATCCTGTTCTCTATAATTATATAGCTATTAGTAAAGAGGCAAAAACATTCCTTTTTTTCTTCATGCAGTAATTCAAACAAAACTAACCATGCACATAACCTTGAATCTTTTGCCAGATAATGGTCATATTTTCATGTAGCTTCTTGAATCGTGGTTGACACTATTGAAAAATGGGAAAGAATTATTGTCTGGGGTTATTCAAATGTTCTTTTGAATAATTTTTGTTCTAGTAATAATAATATTACTAGAAACAAGTTAACCAAAATCAAGAAAATTTCAAATGTTCAGCTAAATTTCCTGTATACTTATGTAACATTTTCCTGCAATTATTTAGAATTTGTCTTATTTTCTACACAGCAAAAATGTCAATATGGTAACATTAATACTACAGAATAATTAAAATAAAAATAAAACATACAATTTAAAACAATGGCAATTTTTTTATTGTAAAGAAAATAAAGGTAAAATTTTAAATAATTTTCCTCTAGAAAATTAATTTTATTCTAAGGTAGAAATGAAATTGATTTTTTATTTTTATTTTTTGCTAATGAAAAATAAAAAAAATCTGTCAGTAGAGTTACTTTATGGAATAATAGTTAAAATAAAAACGGACTTTTAATCTATTTATTGATTGTTTCATAATAATTTATTTATTTAAAAATGTAAGGTAGGAATCGAAACCTGGTTTTCTAATATGAAAAGTGATTCTATCAATTTGAAGGGAGTCATCACAATTGCAGCCAGCAAATATGTATGACAATCCAGATAAAACAACAAAAATCGACAGCTACCAAAAAGCGACGAGTCTAAGGGAGATAACTCGATTTGAACAAAGATTTCACACATTCCAGCTGTCTTAAAAGACGCAAAGAAACTCGACGTTGTCTAAAAGCAAGCAGTACAAGGGAAATAATTCTGATTCCCCAAACATTTCGGTCATTCTAGAATCTTTTTTTAGCCAAACAGTGTAAAAGAATATCAAAGATAATTGGGTTGCAGCAAGTATTTAAATCATTCCAGAAAAAAATAACAAAACACGATAAGAAAAAAAAAAAAAGGGGCCACATTACAAGCGTTCCGAAAGTGATGATTTTGTTTCGGGAAACATTTCAGACTATCAGAAAAATGCACTTAAAACAATATAAAAAAAATATTAAAATTAGATGCCACCTAACGGCACCAGTCTAAGAAAGAAAACTTGGTTGAAATGGGCAGTCCTTGCATTCCAAAAAAAAAAATTAAAAAAATACGATTAAAAAATGTTAAAAGTCTGAGGCCATTTGACAGCACCAGTCTAAGAAAGAAAACTCGACAGTTCCGGCATTTTACAAACAAATAATCAAAATACGATTAAAAAATATAGTCTATCCTCTTAATAATAAATTAAACATTTAGACGTTAAAAAATTGTTTTATCAATTTTCGCACCTTTTTTTCTCAGATTATACGTTTTTAACGTGATAAATTGGACATACCTATATTAAAATTAGATGCCATCTTACGCCAGCAGTTTAAGAGATAAAACTCGAATGTAGAAAACAGTTCAGACATTCCAGAAAGTATAACTCAGAATACGATTTAAAAATATTAAAACGTAGATGACATTTGTTGCCACCAGTCTAAGGGAGAAATTTGGTTGTAGCAGAAAGTTCAGGAATTCCAGAAAAAAAAAAACTCAAAAAACGATTAAAAATTTTAAAAATTAGATACCATCTCACGCTAACGGTGTAAGAGAGAACACTTGGTTGTAGCAGACACTTCAGGTATTCTAGAAAAAAATAATTCAAAATACGATCAAAAAATATTAAATCTTTGATGCCACTTTACGCCACAAGTCTAAGGGATTAAACCCTCATGTTGAAGACAGTTCAGGTATTCCAGAAAAAAAAATCTCAAAACATGAAAAAAAAAAAAAAAAAAATCTAGCACATGAGTTAACCAGTCTAAGGGAGATAATTCGAATTCAGTATATATGCCTATTTTTTCAATTAATTATAATTATCTAAGCAGAAGAATGAAAATGAACTGCCACCTGGTGCCATAAGTATAAGGGAGATAAATCAATTTCCGTAAATTTCTGACATTCTATTAAAAAAACAGTTTACAAATACTCTATAACATAACAAAATAAACTACCACTTGAATTCGACTGTTTCAAATCGGAATCGATTTCGGCAAATATATTAGACATTTAAAAAAAATAAATTTAAAAAAGGATTTATATCACACTGAATTTATTCATTTAAATGTTTTCCCAATAACATCTATATTAACCAATCACGCTTTTCGAAATCTAATGATATGTATAACATAATGTAAGCTTCCAGTTATACAGACGATTTTTGATAGAAATATTAACAATAACATGGAGGGGGTTTAAATTTATTATTAAATTTATTATATTTGTAATATAATTTTGAATTTATAAACAAATCCAATAGAAATAGGTCACGATAACATATTCTACAACTTCGTAGGTCTACCAATCATACGTGCAATGAATATTGATGCCACTTCTGATATTCTATATTCGTGGTGGTACTGATATGTATATATAAATTCGTGACAAAATCCAAAGAGTCTGCAATGTTATCGGTCCTAACTTGGCATCCGGCTTCATTTTCTCAGCGCCGTAACGTAGTTTCACTCTGCTTTTTGGGTAAATATTTTCGTGGCAATTCTGATGAGCGTCCATCTTTTGTACTTCAAGGATATTTATATAATTGCAATACAAGATCGGCAATCGTCCATGTGAATTTTACTGGTAAATTAACTGTTAAGCTCTATTCTAACAGCTTCTTCTTTTCAGTATCTGTCTATATTTCTGAGATGAGGTATTATTTACATTATTGGGACTATTGTCCTTATCTTTGTTGCCATATTTATTAGAACGTTTCGCCCGGTGTACGCTCCGGCCTTCTACAGATGCCTGGAATGTCGAACTGAACCCTTTATTTCGCTCGCTGGGGTAGACTGTTCTAGTTCCACGTGCCATGTCAAATGGATGTCAATTATCATTTATCTCCTGTTAATTCCCCTCTACAAGTTCTCCACTGCCTTAACCAGGTATTGAACTCACAACACTCAGGAAACAGTCTGCCTGCCTCATGTGAAGAGGTTATCGGAGAACATAAAAGAATCTGCGGTTTATATAACATCAGGACAGTCTTCAAAAGATGGATGACACTTTGTAGATATCTCTCCCGAGTAAGACCTCCACCACATACAGGAGAACATGTCTAAAGACTGTGTGTGCGCTATCCCGTGCAGCTGCAGAAAGAAATATAAAAGGGAGACAGGCCGACCCTTTAGGGTAAGGCTTGAAGTACCCCAAAAAGCTGTAACACGAGGGGAAGTGGAAAAATCAGGCGTGACTGACCATATATGGAGAGAAAAAGGAGATCGCCGCCCTCTGTGGGATCATGTTGAAATCATAGACAAAGAACATCATTGGAAAATTCGTTAACTTAAAGAATCAGGACATATACTAGGACACAAAAATCGTATAAGCCAGCCAAGCATAGAAATGAATACAATATGGGAACCAGTAATAAGGAGTGCCAATATGAGCTCTGGTAAAAAAAAAAAAAAAAAAAAAAATGATAAAAGCAAAAATTGCAATATGGGCACTGGTAAAAAAATGTTTATATGTCCCAGAAATTTATACAAAGATGTCCTTAAGGACACATGACACCGTGGATAAAGGCGTTGGTTAGATCCAGTGACAGGACCCAAAAGAGTTGTGAGTTCAATACCTTGCTAAGGCAGTGGAGGACTTGGAGTGGGGAATTAACAAGAGATAACTGATACATGGCACGTGGCACTAGAACAGTCTACCCCAGCGAGCGAAATAAAGTGTTCAGTTCGACATTCCAACCACCTGAAGAAGGCTGAGCTTATATCAGCTGAAACGTTGTAATAAATCTGACGACAAAAATGAGGGCAAAAGTCCGAATAATGTAAATGGAGCTTCTTCTCTTGTCCTTCTCAACGGTGGAACTCTCTTCCAGATTCTTGTCAAGTATGATCTTCAGAAATTTAAATGCAACGTAATTCGTTGTCATCTTCTTTTTTGGTTTTTTGGTGATTTTTTTTTTTTTATCCTTTTTCTTTTCTGGTCTTTTCTCCTGAGTAACTTTCTCTCCAGAATGACTGAGGAAAGGTGAATGAAAAAAGAGTGCCTGGGTATACAGGAGAAAAGGAGAAATGAAAGGAAAAGATAAACAAGATGACTGTGAAAAAATAAACAAAGGTCGGGATACTCACCGTGAATGCAGTCAATATATATATATATATATATATATATATATATATATATATATATATATATATATATATATATATATATATATATAATAGGCTCAAACTCTAATATTTACATAGTTATATTTTATTCTACTAGACTCGTAATCACGATCCAAAATGCAATTGAATTTAAAGGTCTAATAAACTAGATGGTGATTATGATTCCAATGTAATAAATTATAGCCATGGAATATTAGTGTATGAACCTTTCATATTATATTCTTGCTATGTCCTGGACATCGAGCTACACCTGGATTCTATACTCTTGGAAATATATATATATATATTGACCAGACACAGAAACACACACATAGACACACACACAAACACACACATACACACACACATATCATTTTGTGCATATGCAGTGAATATACATAATATTCAACGTCGATACTACTGCAAGTATATGGGCAAGTGTATATAAATATGTTTTTATCATACTCATATATATATATATATATATATATGTGTGTGTGTGTATGTATGTATGTATGTATTATATATATATGTTATGCACACATATATATTATACATATAGATATATACGTATGTATTTGTGTATTATATATATTAAACATATATATATATATGTACGTATGTATATATATTATATATATGTATTATACATATATATATATATATATGTATTATATATATATATTATACATATATATATATGTATTATATATATATATATATATATATATATATATATATATATATATATATATATTATACATATATATATATTATAAACACACAGGCGCACACACACACACATATATATATATGTGTGTGTGTGTGCGTATTATATAAAAATAAACACACAAGTGTCGTAATTACCCTGTTTGAAACCTTTGAATATTATATCGTTGGTGATTTTTCGGGTTCGTACAATGCAATGAACATTATTTGGACGTTATTTTTTAATTGTGACTCCCAGGCGTTGGAATGGTTCTGTTCTACGAGAAATGAATGTTGGACTTAAATTAAGTTAACAATTTATATTTCAGATTCACTATCCATACCCGCCCCCACGACTCGGATGCTTCTCCTGTATCCATCAAAAACAATCCATATGGGCGGCTGTACTGAATGGTCAAGCAAATTTCTTTACCTTTTCCTCCCAATGTGTCTTTTAGACCTCTTACCCATGTACATAACTCGCGCCCTTGCTCGCAGTCCAGCTTGGCTCTAAAGTTGAATTTTAAAGACTGTTGTTGTTAGTTCATTTTTTGGCTGTTTTTTTTTTTTTCCTTTTTTAATAGGAGTAGATAGGCCTTCTTATCACCCGGTTAATAACCTTCCCCTTCATTTGAGCTGAAGTAGAGACTCATCTCTTGTTTCTTGTTTAGGAAGGTGTTCCCAGTTCCTTTCCTTTTCTCTGGCCTTAGTAGTAGTGTTGTCGTGAACCTCTTGTAATGCGTGCGGTCTGTGGCAACGCCTCTTCATACTGAGGGGTACCGAATTGGCAATGTTTTGGTTGCTGTTCCCATCTGAATGTTAGGAGCCCGTATTATTGCGTAGCGTCTTGAGAGGTCGCTCTGATTAACATTTGAATAATATCGGAATACTTGAAGTGTCATGTTGTGCATTGATGTGTGTCCCTGCATGCACCACTAATAGACAACCTCGAAGCCAGATTATGTTGCAGTTCGCGCCAGTAACTTTCTAATCATACCACCTTTGAAGGCCAACTGCTACAATTACTTTAGGCCTTTTCCTTAACAACGTACCTCAGCAGAAGCTTTAAACCAGCTCAAAAATTCGCCTAAACTCTTTAAAATTTATTTGTCCAACATCTGCGGTATTTGAAGTGTGGAATCGTTCCTATTTGATAAGTCTCTTGATATACAAACTCTTTGCAAGACTAACCGAAACTCGTCAGTCCATTGATTTACTGGCTGCCTTCCTCTCCTTAGAAAGGACTCTAAAACCCACATGCATGACCTGGAATTTTATACCACCGATTATCTCCCGTTGGCTCGGGAACTCTTTGTAATCTCCAGACCATTCGTATCTATGTCTCCGTCTATCTTTCTTCAATTCAGTAAGATATGTCTTCTTTCTCTATCGTTCCCCTTCTTCTCAAGACTGTTGTGTACTCGATAGCATTTCAGATAATATAGACAAGGCCATCTATCTACATCCGTTTGAAAATATATTCGTGTTCTGGAACTTTAACTCCCACCATACCATGTGGCTTAAACACTCTGTAACTGACCTCGCTTGCATATAAGCCCTTAACTTTTCAATCACTCAATCCTTCACGCAAGTGGTTGACTTTCCTACGCGTTTTCCCAGTAACCCTGATGGTAACACTTTCCTGCTTGATCTCTGTTTTACCTTCAACCCTGAATCTTGTCAAGCTACACAGCTCTGCCCTCTTGTCAACTCTGATCACGCGATAGTGTCTATTAACACCTCTTCATACTCCCCTTCCAGCCATGAACCTCTTACTAACAGAATATCTTTCTGTTATCAACTTGCAGACTGGGACTCGTTCCATGATTGCTTTGGAATGTGATATTTAATCATCCCGTACAAAAACACCCCACGTTAAATTCGGCCTTGTACCACATCTGACGCGTGGGGCAGTTAGCAAATATCCTTGCTTCGGCAATTAGTTGGAGTTTCGTCTCCAGGTAAGCTTGTCGCACTCTCTGCCTTTGGGCAGAGAGGAACCCAGACGAGGCTTTGTCAAAGGGCAGTCTCGTCTGGGATGGTAGACAGCTACCCGATCCCGTTTTTGCAGGATCTACGGGGAATTTTTGCTCGGTTTAACCTCGCATTAAAAAACAGCCTTGTGCCGCATCCTGCCACGCGGGGGTGGGTAGGGGTAAGGTAAATATCCTTGCTTCGGCAATTAGTTGGAAGTTCGTCTCCAGCTGTGCTGGTTGAACTCTCTGCCTCCGAGCAGAGACAATCCTCAGACGAGGCTATGTCAAAGGACGGAGTCTCGTCTGGGGAAACAGCTACCCGACCCGGTTTTATACGGAGAATTTTGGCCGAGTTTACAGGCAAGTATACCCCACGCTAAATTCCTCCTTGTGCCACATCTGTCCGCGTTGGACGATTGGCAAATATCCTTGCTTTGGAAATTACTAGGCTGCCACCAGTGTTTTTTCTGCAGTATATTCTCTTTTACACTAAACCTCTCTTTCTTTCATCTTTGCGCGTGTTGCTATTCCTTCATCCGAGTACCACCTTTGCCTGCTTGTAAGCTCTTTAAGGATACAAAAGAAAGAAAGAAAGAAAGAAAGATAGAAAGAAAGATAGAAAGAAAGAAAGAAGGAAAATGCGAAAGAGAAAGAAAGAAAGAAAGAAAGACGGAAAGATACAGAAGAAAGAAGGATGGGAAAAAAGAAAGAAAGAAAGAAAGAAAGAAAGAAAGAAACACGGGAAGGATACAAAAGAAAGAAAGAAAGAAAGAAAGAAAGAAAGAAAGAAAGAAAGAAAGAAAGAAATATGGGAAAGATAAAGAAAAAAAAGTTTGGAAAGATATAGAGAGAAAGGAAGAAAGAAAAAAAGAAATAAAGAAAGGAAAACAGAAGACACAGAAGAGTAAACAAAAAAGAAAGAAAGAAAGAAAGAAAGATAGAAAGAAAGAAAGAAGGAAAATGCGAAAGAGAAAGAAAGAAAGAAAGAAAGAAAGAAAGAAAGAAAGAAAGATGGGAAAAAAGAAAGAAAGAAAGAAACACGGGAAGGATACAAAAGAAAGAAAGAAAGAAAGAAAGAAAGAAAGAAAGAAAGAAAGAAAGAAAGAAATATGGGAAAGATAAAGAAAAAAAGTTTGGAAAGATATAGAGAGAAAGGAAGAAAGAAAAAAAGAAATAAAGAAAGGGAAACAGAAGACACAGAAGAGTAAACAAAAAAGAAAGAAAGAAAGAAAGAAAGAAAGAAAGAAAGAAAGAAAGAAAGAAGGAAAATGCGAAAGAGAAAGAAAGAAAGAAAGAAAGAAAGACGGAAAGATACAGAAGAAAGAAGGATGGGAAAAAAGAAAGAAAGAAAGAAAGAAAGAAAGAAACACGGGAAGGATACAAAAGAAAGAAAGAAAGAAAGAAAGAAAGAAAGAAAGAAAGAAAGAAAGAAATATGGGAAAGATAAAGAAAAAAAGTTTGGAAAGATATAGAGAGAAAGGAAGAAAGAAAAAAAGAAATAAAGAAAGGGAAACAGAAGACACAGAAGAGTAAACAAAAAAAGAAAGAAAGAAAGAAAGAAAGAAAGGGAAACAGAAGAAACAAAAAAGAAAGAAAGAAAGAAAGGGTAACAGAAGAAAGAAAAAAGAAAGAAATATAAAGATGTAAAATAAGAATAAATAAGAATGAAGAAAAGATGCAGTAGAAAAAGAAATGGAAAAAGAAAGATGAATAGAATGAGAAATATCAAATAAGGAAGGAAGAAAAATGAAAGAAAAATGATGGAAAAAAGATCGAAAATACAAAGTAGAAGAAAAAGAAAGAAAAGTGCAATAAAAAAGATAGCAAATAGAAAAATAAAAGAAAATACTTGAAGATAGAAGAAAGATGGAGAGAAATATACAATAAAAATATAGAGAATGGAAAACATAAGGAAAAAGAAAGAAAATTGAAGAAAGAAAGAAAGAAAGAAAGAGAGAAAGAAAGAAAAACTGAGGAAGGAAGGAAGACAAAATAAGAAGATAGAAAATTGAAAACAGAAAGAAAACGAAAGCAAATCGACTGAAGAAAGAAAGAAAGAAAGAAAGAAAGAAAGAAAGAAAGAAAGAAAAATACATAAAAAAGTAAATAAAATTCAATTGAAAGAAGGAAGTGCAGCTCATGAATGTCAGCATTTGATTCAAAAGAATAAAAAATTCTAAACCGAATCTGATTTTGTGGTAGAATCAGACGAAATGTTAATAAAAATAAAAATGAAATAAATTATGAAAGGAAAGTAAAAGGCGATCTCAAGAGATATCAATAGTAGATACACTTCAAACGGTTCTGTCCGTTTCCACAGAGAAACGCCCAAAAATGCTATTTCTCATATACAACCATTTTTTTCCCAACCAACAGCCAAAACCTAACCATTTCAAAATTTGAGACCACCTGCTGGTTGCACACATTTCATTTGTTTTTCCTCAAGTTCCCTTAAACGTTTCTATTACATGAACATGCACGCATATATATATATATATATATATATATATATATAATAAAAAGTTATTGGCCAGATTTGAATTAGATCGGGAAACAGTAGTATTAAAAAGTGCTCAGTAAACGTATAAACAAAAGAAAATACAAATCTAACATATATATAATCGACTCTCCCGTCGAGATTCGACGTATGAGGGTCAAGCAGATCAGTTTCCAGGAAACCGACAGCCTGACACCGGCACATGAGATTTGATTATAGTGGTGAAGGCCTTGTGCAGGACCATCCACACTTTTTGGAGGGATGAATACAGAGACCTGGTGCACCGAATGCCACAAGGTTCCCAAACGACCCTCCGCAGGTTTTGAATTCAGAGTTGTCCTTCTCCTAGACCAGTTGCCATCCAAGGCTATAGAACTCAGTCTGTCCTGCTATTTACCCATATATATATATATATATATATATATATATATATATATATATATATATATATAGTAAAAATGAAAGAAGAGCAAGATATATAATCCGGTGTGCTCAGTGTAAATTTCCAGAGCATAAATATTATAAATTAACATTGAAACATATGGTTCCTTCGCTACACAGGAATTACCATGTTTCAAAAACGGAAACTAACGACTTCAAATTCAATTATTTAAGCAAATTAAAAGCACTAGTTCTTTTTTATTTTCAAGCGAATTTTGGAATAACTTATTTTGAAATTTACTGAGTTTTAAAAGCACATACATTCATAAATTTTGTTTCCAAGGTTACAGAGGAATCCAATCATTTAGACAGGGGCCATAGCGTGTACATTTTTATTAACAACTATTTTATGAAATTTGAGTTACTTTCGAAAAGTATTTATGTCTAGGTAGGCTAGGGGTGCATTTTTCAACGAATTATGACATCCCCTCAATGCATGTCTGTTTTTTTTTAAACGACAAAAAATTTTCGGCATTTTTATCCGTTAAATTTATACTTGTATACATAAAGATTCTTTCTAAAAGGGGTGTTTGGATTAGAATACGTTTTACTGAACTACAATTTTACAATATTATTTTTACTTTTAATTGCTAATGGACTATATTTCATTTTAAAACAAATAAATGTAATAGAATTATTTAAATTATTTAAACATCAGATTAAAATATCAGATATAAGTATGTGTATTACTATTATTATTAAATATCAAATATAAGTATGTATATTACAGCCATTTCTTTTATTAAATATTGTTTGAGGAAAAATTTTGACTATGACGGCAAAGAATAGCCATTTCATTTCTTTGATTCAGTAAATTTTTATTTTTTATAAACCTACTAATATATAGTTTGTCATGTATGCGCAAACGACATGGGGCATTTAATAACCTACATATTCTAGCGTTTCTTATTACTTTCCATTTTACTGTAGGTGTTTTATTGGTTTCTTTTAAGTGCCAGAAATATTTTGAAAGGAACGTCTGTTTCGGTATTTATTTATCCTAAAAGAACTTTGATGTTATTTAAAGCGTTTTTGAACTCATGCCTTGTACATCCTATGTACACTTTTACGTTGTCAGGATCCTCAAAAGATGAAATATTGCATTGGTATATTAGTGACTCCGTGCGACAATTATTTTTTAGAGGACAGTTATTAGGATGTCTGCAGTTACATAATTTTTGTTTATCTTCATCTCTTTTTATTTTTATACTGCCTAAATTTCTTTGGCTTTGGTCTAAGTGTTTATTCAAGATATTATCATTATGTTTCTTAATAATTTTTTTTTCGAAGTTTTCAGTACAGCTGTAACTTAATTTTAGGGTATTTTATTGAAAATAGTACTGAGTTTACTATCTCTAGGAAAATGTTTAACGATTAATGCAAGGAATTTTTGTCCTAATTTGTTATTTACCATTTGATTGTATGGGGGTGTATACCAAATTATTTTTCTACTTTTGTATTTCTATGCTTTCCATTTTCCTTTTTTATATAATTTAGTTTTGGGTTTTTATAGCCACTATCTTTTAGAGATTTATTATAGAAATTAATATGTTCATAGAAAATCTTCTCATTTGCTGAATTTGTACTTATTCTTTTTTTCGATAGATAAAGGTATATGCTTAATTTTAGATGGAGGTTGATTTCATTTAGAATGTATATATAAAGGATTAGTATTGAGTTTTTATAAGGAATGTATACATTTTTCATTAAATCTAATGTTATATCAAGGAAGTTAACATTTTTAATTTAGTGCTTACCGTAATTTTTAAGTTTAGGCTTTTAAATTCTTTATATAATATGTTTCTAATTTTATCCATTTTAAAGTTAGTAGAGTTCTTTATAACCATAAGTCCATCGTCTCTGTATAAACCAATGTCAGTTATATTAATTTTATGGTACGCTGTGAGATTTTATAATATAAAAAGACCTATGAGATCAGAAGATTCAGCTATGGCTAGTGATTTCATTGTAATGTCAAAGTGGTCATAAGAATTTTTTATCTATCGCCCATCTTATGTATCAGTACTAATTTTTTTCTCATTTATAATAATGCTCTTTTGTTCCTCTGTTACGTCCGTGTACTGGGTAGCAAATCCAACGGATTCATAAACAGTTCTTTAGATATTAATTGGTAATAATTTTCAATATCAAACTGCATTAATGTATAGTATATATATATATATATATATATATATGTGTGTGTGTGTGTGTGTGTGTGTGTGTGTTTGTGTGTTTGTGTGTGTGTGTATTCACACTCATACATATCGATTATAAAATCTATATCCCTTTAAATATCTTCTTCGAATTTTGATAAATACTTTATTGCCTATTTAATTTGGTTTTCCTGGGACATTTGGTTACTCAGATATTCACATCTTAAATGGAGGGAAACATTGCATATGTTTCTAAGTTATGAATGTGCGGCTGGTGTAAGGGAGAGCTTTAATTGGGTGATCGGCGAGCCGCCTTCGAATTCAAGTCGTGTTCGTTATATTCACATATGATCAAATAGGCTTAGATAAGGTATGAATTTATCTCTTCGTCTCCCCCTACCCAGCTATCAGTTAAATAGTAGGGCAGACTTGGCATCTGTGTTGGTAATCCGTCTGGAGAGAGAACTCGCAACTCAAAATCTGAGGAAGATCGTTTGAATGTCCTGTGAGCTAGTTCAGTGTATTTTGGACACGTATGTTTAGTTATGCATAAGCCTTCGTCATAATGATTAAATAATATATGCGTATAGTCTGGCTTTTGAGTTCCAGCAGCTAAATTTTGATATTTCTAAGGAATTAACGGATTTAACTTATAATACGCCATTATTTCTGATGATTTTAAACGTTATATTTTCTGGATAAAACAATTTGATAGACATCCCAGCATTTTTTATTATTATTCTTTTCACAGATTACAACCATCTCGGAAGGCACATTTTCTTAATAACAAGAAATATATATAATTAATATATATATAATTAATATATATAAATATATATAATTAATGCAAGTAAAAGGTTTGTCGCTTAGCTGATTGACGTTACCTTCAGCATTCCGACTACAAAGTTTCGTAGACGGATCCTCCGAGAAATCGCTCCATCCACTCGTCTTGTGATCAAATATTGATTAGAATCTGAAGATGATTTTTTTTCTGGAAATAAATGTACTATTCAATCAATCTAGAAAAGTCCAAGGAACTTAACCTAAGATTTTTTTATAACCCACCAATGCCAAATTTCAATAAATCTACTGTAATTATCATCACATCGTATATTTATACTCCGCGCAACGAATGTTAATTCTAACTTTCAAATTGTCAATTTAAATTTCTTAATACGCTAGGGTATCATTAGAAAATTCACATTTAAAATTAAAGCCAGCTAAAGCCTTTTTTAATATCACTATGCATACTTATATACATAATAATTTTTACATACAAATTTGGCCAAACTGTATAATAGCAAAATCATCCAATTGTTAGATTAAGCTTTGAACCGTTGTATCTTAGAAATGATTAAAGATATCTTACTGGAATTCTCTGAAGTTTTATAAACCTACTGGACTCTACTTTGAACAATAAGAATGTATTTAACAGTAAGTTGAAATGATGATCCCTCTTGCTGTTGTGACATCCTGATCTAGTTTTCATCTCAACTGTCCCCGCTTTTTTAAACTTATTCACCGTTCTTTTAATGCCTCTTGAATGGACTTTGAATATGGAAGCCAGAATATGAATGTTGGAACCATTACTGTAGGCCTGAATGATCTTTTTCCTCTCATCATTGCTCAGTTGGGAAGACATAGTAGGTCTGACTCAAAACGATTTTACCCTGTTCTCTCTTTAGCTGAATAACTCAAAGGGTTCTTCAGGGATTCATACAACAAATGGCGTCAAGATGGCTAAAAGCCCTATTGGAAACCTGGAAAGGAGAAACTTAATTACTTTAGTGGGTTTTTAGATATTAAACATTTTGTGTGATGGACAGCTATGCTGTTACATGATTTCGACAATGTTACTGTTACAACTGGTATTTCGATTATTATTTGGGAAGTAAAATCTTTCAATAGCTGATACTAACAGGAATTGCATAGTCTTACAGTAGTAGAGAATTTTACTCCTGGAGATGATTTATTTCCATTCAATGGTATAGATTCCAGTTTATCCTGTGATTATAATCTGCCTTCGAGTTTGACTAAAGATATCTACCTAGATGACTCACGTTACACCTACCAGGCCACAGTTCAATTAGGGCTCTTTTAAACTGACACGAAAACCTACCAAACTCCATCCGAAACTTACTATTAGAAAATACAAGTATAATAGGTCCACAAACAAGGGGTCATATTATACTCAAATCGTATTATACACAAGAAATTACAGTATGCGCATGTTAACATCGTATAATGCAGTCGTTTTTTGTTTTTTTGTTTGTTTGTTTTAAGACATTTAATTCAAAAACACTAACGATGTTATTCAATATATGATTACGTACTGGATTGTTTTGACAAATTTATTCAAATCTCTACTAATATGAGCTTGTACACAAGTATATGTTTGCAAATACACGTGTGTGTGTATATTTGTTCGTGTGTAACATTTTGTGTATGTGTACAAATATTCGCAAAGGTTCGTGTGTTTCTTTCAACTTGCTTGTATGCTGGGTGTTGCCACAGTATAACTTGTTATGGATCTCAAATTTCTGTCTTTTTTTATTATTATTAATGTTGTCGCTTGAAATATTATCGCAAAGGGCTAGGGAAAATTGTTTTTTAATGTAAGGAAATGAGGAACCTAAAAGTATTGAGAATGTTTAGGGAAAAATGTTTGCATGACGATTATTTTGGGTCAGGGACTTTTATTCGAGCACCGAGTGAATATAGTCCTCACTACTAATAGCTTGTGAGATTGACTACGTAGAGTTTTTAATGGTGGATGGAGTGGTATAAAATAGCTTCCACTATTAGAGAAGAGAAATTTAAAGATGAAAAGTACCTATGATAGCGTGAGTGTGAATGTATGCGTGAGATTAATGTACTCAGATAGATAGATAGATAGATAGATAGATAGATAGATGTGAATTGAGGCAGATAGATAGCTAAGTAGAGAGAGAGAGAGAGTGAGAGAAAGACAGAGAGAGCCGGAGATATGTGAATTGAGACAAAGAGACGGACGCGTAGATAGATAGATAGATAGATAGATAGATAGATAGATAGATAGATAATGAACAGACTAAGATAGATAGATAATGAACAGACTAAGATAGATAGATAGATAGATAGATAGATAGATAGATAGATAGATAGATAGATAGATAGATAGATAGATACATTATAATAATATCTAAACTCAAAAGAAAATCCAAAAAGTAAATTGAGCCAATAATAAAATGCTCTAAAACCTTTTGAACAGCAGTTGAGGATTATCTCTTGATTCCTGATTAGAATTGTGCTTCCGGTTCCTCCAAACGCCTACTTCAACTCTATACTTCTAAAGACTCCACTTAAACTCTGACATTTTATTTACTATTTATTTAATTTTTCCTTATATATATATATATATATATATATATATATATATATATATATATATATATATATATATATATATATATTACTATTTATTTACTTTTTCCTTCATATATATATATATATATATATATATATATATATATATATATATATAGAGAGAGAGAGAGAGAGAGAGAGAGAGATTCAAGCAGGTTTCGTTGAATAATCTTTACATACTACGTCTATTTTATTGTGATCCTCTCTAATTCTATAATCGATTTCTTAATGTTGACATTAAATTCATTAAGGAAGACGACGTAGTATTTTGTTCTTTTTATTTTCTTTTTTATTTCCAAATTTAATATCAACACTAAGAAGTCTATTAGAGAATTGAAGAGTATTACAATTAAAAATAAATACACGAAACATACTTGAATGAAAATAAATCAATTAATATATATATATATATATATAGATATATATATATATTATAAATTAATTGATTTAAAATATGTTTTTTCGCTACACAGTTCTAACCATGTTTCAAAAATGTAAGCTGAAAGAATTTATTCTAACCAATTCTTTTTTAATTTTACTCATCTGAATAGATATTATAACATGTCTTCGTTGTCAAGCTTTTTGAATTTTCCTATACTTCTATTTTGATTGGTCAATCTAGCATTTGTAACAACGTTTTCCCCTTGCGAAGGATTGTTAATTAATTTGAAACTTTTAAAACCATTTATTTTACATTCAACATCATCACTTGATAAGACACCGGGGGTGTTGAAACAAAATGGCTATTTTTG
>OZ010612.1:65396720-65426720 GCA_963932145.1 Acanthosepion lycidas
GCCTTTTTCACAAGACTTTCGCTTTGTTTTTGCTTTCCGTTTTCACGCTTTGTTGACTTCGGTTAAAACGTACCGGTCGTTAGTACCGATTAAAACATACAGCGGTTCAAAATCGATTTCACAGCGCCCACGCAAGCGGCGCTAACTTCAAATACAAAAAAAAAAAAAAAAGTACAACTTATTTGACCAAAAACGCTACGCATATTCAGATCCCAAATGTCTGATTTTTAAATTTCCGTTTCTCTTATTAAGAACCTGTAAACCATTGAGAACCTGATCATGTGACTCAATAGTTTAGTGAATAGTTTTGCAAAAGAAAGGTTAGACGTTCAAATATTTTCATTGACCTTTGAATTAGAATTCAAAAGTTTTTATTTTAAAATATGATTTTTTTTAATCAATTGCTAAATCTTCATAAAGGAAATTTGGTTTACTGTGTCGTCCTAGACAATCTTTCTTGCCTGAATCTATCTTACATATTTATAAATCAACCATTCGTCCATTTAAATATTGCTGCAACATCTCGTCTGGTACTCGTGCGATGTACTTAGAGATGCCCCATTAAAGAAGAATCTGCAATGTTACTGGTCCTCACCTGGCATGTCGGTTTCAGTCACTTTCCTATCACCGTAATGTAGCCTCCCTGTGCCTTTTCTATAAATACTTTCATGGTAATTGTTCTGATGAAATTTATTCTGTGGTAGCAAGACAATGAATTTAATCGCAGTACTAGACTGGCGGAAAGGTCTCATCATTTTACAGCTGGAATGGCTAGATGCAGAAGTAAGTTCTCGGTTAACAGTATCTTCTATCGCACTTATCGTGTGTGGAACTCTCTTTCACATTGTCGGATAGTCAGGGAGAAAGGTGATGAAAAGAAAAATAATAAGTATATAGATGAATTTGGCAAGATTGAATATAAATCCAAAAATATTCTTTCAAAAAATTTTGAAACTACTTGCGTCTCTCGTTTCATGCGCATGCGTAGACGTGGTAACGTTACAAAGCCAAGTCCGATGAAATTCTAACAGACGAAACGCGTCAAAAATAAACTTTTCCAGTTTGTCATATTTTTCTAAATATATATATATGTGTGTGTGTGTAAATATACATCTCTCTCTCTCTCTCTCTCTCTCTCTATATATATATATATATATATATATATATATATATATATATATATATAGATAGATAGATAGATAGATCGATCGATAATTATGAAAGCGGAGAATTTAGAAATTCATTGTAAGTCTCCGCTTTCATAATTATCTTTTGCTCTGCTCTTATATTGAGCTCTCTCTGGATCTATATCCTCTTTTGAATTATCCATACGGATTACCAAAATATATATATATATATATGCTCTGTTTATAATAAACAGTATTAATGATATTTACCGGCTTGAATATCCGAGAAATTTTCATAGAATATATTCGTCCTCCGACAGGAATCGAAACTGTATCCTACACGGAACCGTCATATAACCGATTGAACCACAGAGGATCGTTCGGTTAGCAAGATCGATTTTACTGCTTTTAAACTGCAATCTTTCATGAATCTCAAACGTACATTCATATCTACTCAAAGCGTATCCAAGTGTCAACTATTGATCCTGATGTTCAAATCGGATTATATATATATATATATATATATATATATATATATATATATATATATGATAATAATATAGTTTAAGGTATGCTGTATTTATGGTTTTAAGTGCTCAATATGAGGGCTAGTCTGTATGTAAATATAAGGGTGGAGACTGAAGTCAACCCACGCATCTGTTTCATAATTAAAGGCAATCGTCAGGCCAGGTTCGTTGTTTTTTTTTTTGTTTTTTTTTTATTTGTTTTGTTTTTTCCCGACTATTTATATAAAAAGATCAGAGATGCCTTTTGGTTGTGCCTATTGTATTTTTCTTGTTAATTGGTTTTACAGTGGCTTGGTATATTGCATTGCTTTGGAAGAAATTATCGTTTAAGGGAGATTCGTTTTTTGATTTGCAATTACACGTGGATTTTATTCGTTCAGGCGTTTTGTTGATTGTTTTCCTGGTGAGTTTTTTTATTATTTGTGTCATGCTATCGGTGCAAATGTAGCTGATTTTTCCTGTGTTTTTGTCGAACATCTTGTGGAGAGTACTTGTTGGAGGAAGTGTTTGTGTTTAAATTTAATGTATATTTTTCTTACATTTGTATTTACGCTTTCGATGTACGGTTGGTTGAACCATAAGATATTTCTTTTCATGTTAGCTTTTTTTTTTTTGTTGCGTGGTGTGTATGTGAGTGTTTCCAGTAATACATTAACTATTAGAGTAATATATATATATATATATATACATATATATATATATATATATATATATATATATATATATATATATATAATTGTTTTTCTAAAGCACTATGTCGGAAAATGCGATATTGAAATCCGACGGCGCATTGGGATAGCTTTTGAAAGATGCTTTCCAAAAAGTTAAGCAAAGTATAAAATAAATGAAAAATTTCCTTAGAAAAAAAAAGGAAAAGAATACTGAAGTGCTATCAGTCCTCCTTTCTGGCAGTCAACGCTGGAGAATCTCCCCACTGATGCAGAAGAGATTTTACGCAATCAGTTTCTAAAGTTTTAGAGAAAATGGACAAAAATGACGCATATATTTCACATCGAAGTGACAAGCTGAATTTACTGAGTCATATATTGAGGAAGGGATTCAGGTTGAAGTCAACAGGGACAGGGGAAATCAAAGCAGAACTTACCAAACGAACTTGTGTAAATGGTTTGAACATCAGGTTTAGAGATATATTAAAAGGAGCAAATTTACCGAGAGCAACAAAGGACACTTAATTATGGAGAGCTATGTTCAGCAACGTTCTGAAGGAACTTAACACATAGAAGAATTCTGGAATAGTCTTAAGTTGTCTGAATTTCTTAGATGACGCCTTGTCAGTTATTATTAATTTCTAACTAGAATTTCTTTCATCTTATTTCTCTTTATTTTACACCAAGTAGTAATAATTACCAAGTAGGTGTATGATTTTTTTTAGATGAAACCTTGTCTCGTATTATTAATTTTTGACTACTATTTCTTTCATCTTATTTCTCTTGCTTTTCCACCAAGTAGTAATAGTCTTGTCTGAATTTCTTAGATAAAGCCTTAGCAATTATTAATCATTTGTGACTAGGATTTCTTTCATCTTATTTCTCTTGCTTTTCCACCAAGTAGTAATAGTCTTAAGTTGTCTGAATTTCTTAGATGAAGCATTGGCAATTATTAATCATTTGTGACTAGGATTTCTTTCATCTTATTTCTCTTGCTTTTCCACCAAGTAGTAATAGTCTTAAGTTATCTGAATTTCTTAGATGAAGCCTTGGCAATTATTAATCATTTGTGACTAGTATTTCTTTCATCTTATTTCTCTTGCTTTTCCACCAAGTAGCAATAGTTTTAAGTTGTCTGAATTTCTTAGATGAAGCCTTGGCAATTATTAATCATTTGTGACTAGGATTTCTTTCATCTTATTTCTCTTGCTTTTCCACCAAGTAGTAATAGTCTTAGGTGAATTAATTTCTTAGATGAATCATTGTTAGTCACTATAAATTTTTACTAGCCTTTCTTTCATCTTTTTTCTCGAGCTTTTTTACACCAAGTATTAACAGTCATGGGTGTTTAGAGACATTATTATTTTAATGAATAAAAATAAAATATAAAATAATAATGAAAATTATAAATAAAATAAAACAGTAAGATAAATCTTTGTATAAAATAAATTAGATAAAAATAAAAATAATAAAACTTCTCCCAGCATGCAATAAAAACTGTTTCTGCCAGAAATACAAAATTTCCGCCAAAAGACGTTGAATTCAGTCTCTTTGCCATCAACCTTGGGACAGTTAATCCTTCCCACCTTCGTTCTCTGTGACATAGCGTGTAATAATATGGATTGAATTGCCCCGTTTATCACATGCAACTATGAAACAGTTGTAACCAAAATACACATTCCAGTACACATAAAACACAAATAGATTGTATGATGTTAATGTACAATTTGACATGAGTTTACTGTTATCTCTATACGTTTTTATTTTCGGCAACGTATGTTTTTATTTCCTGTGAACACGAGGCTATTTCTGCTGTTAGGATGTCAGTGACCCCCACAGGTGTATGAAGCTTTGTCTCTTACTAATTTTTATTAGTATTTCTTTCATCTTATTCCTTTTGCTTTTACACCGAGTAGCAATAATTTTAAGCTTATGAACTTCTTACATGAAGCATTGACTCTTATTATTAATTTTTAACTCTTTCTGTCATTTTATTTCTTTTGTATTTACGCCAAGTTGCAATAGTCTTTGGTGTATGAATTTCTTAGATGAAGCAATAATTTTTTTCTCGTCTTTGATGTTTTTATCACAAAGTTTATTAAGAATATAAAATATAGATTTTACAGATTTTTAACATTAAATATCTCTTTATTAGAATTGTCTACAATAACTTATTTTGGGAAAAAAAAGATTTTGTTATGCAAGAAGACATTTGAATTACTTTTAATTAATTCTTTCTAAGCTACACGATAATATCATTAAGAGAAGAGGTCATAATTGGAGGGAAAGAGAATGAGAACGCATCAAAAGTGATCGGAAACACAATCATGAAAAGAAACAAAGGATAAACCACTACTCCTGTTCAAAAGACGGGATGAGTGTGAACCGGGCTATGCCATATCAGATTTATAAATGTTTTCTAGTCTTTGATGTCTTAATCACAAAGTTTTTAGATTTTGTCTTAACTTTCTGTAGTATTTGGCTACCGTCGGTAAATAGCAAACAGAAGTTTATATTTGACGTATTGTGTACGGCACATTGGCCGTACTTCAGGCCGAATGAAAGTCGAAACGTTTTACTTGATTTACTGAGAGATAGGGTTCATAATATTTTTATACCTGATACGCCAGGTATATTTCGAAAGACACTGGATGTATCGGGTATACGATTACGACTCACATATCAGACACGCGATGAACAACTGAGGGGACATTCAGAAATGGTAATCGGCAATTCTTCTTTATAATGCACATGGGCTTCTCCAATAGGAGAGTAAATATTCTATAATTCGCTGGCCGAAGAACTGAACTCACGCCCTGGAAGATATCAAATTTAACTTGTCAGGGCTTTACGCATTTGCATGCATCGACCTAGAGAGCTTTGTGTATTCGCCAGTGACTCTAAAATTACCAAAATCGAGGAAGAGATCTCTGAATCCTTTGTTTCAGTCAGGAAATGCGATAGCATTCATTGTTCCTGGGTATTTGCCTCGAATGAAATTCCAAAAATAAAAGAATACATGCCTGGAATCATTGTTTGCCAATCGAAATACGAAGACAGTTTTATTTCTAAGATTTTCCCTACGATGGAAATCTAAAAATAAAAGAATACATGCCTGGAATCATTGTTTGCCAGTCGAAATACGAAGACAGTTTTAGTTCTAAGATTTTCCCTACGATGGAAATCTAAAAATAAAAGAATACATGCCTGGAATCATTGTTTGCCAATCGAAATACGAGGACAGTTTTAGTTCTAAGATTTTCCCTACGATGGAAATCTAAAAATAAAAGAATACATGCCTGGAATTATTCTTTGCCAGTCGAAATACGAAGACTGTTTTAGTTCTAAGATTTTCCCTACGATGGAAATCTAAAAACAAAAGAATACATGCCTGGAATTATTGTTTGCCAGTCGAAATACGAAGACAGTTTTAGTTCTAAGATTTTCCCTACGATGGAAATCTAAAAATAAAAGAATACATGCCTGGAATTATTGTTTGCCAGTCGAAATACGAAGACAGTTTTAGTTCTAAGATTTTCCCTACGATGGAAATCTAAAAACAAAAGAATACATGCCTGGAATTATTGTTTGCCAGTCGAAATACGAAGACAGTTTTAGTTCTAAGATTTTCCCTACGATGGAAATCTAAAAATAAAAGAATACATGCCTGGAATTATTGTTTGCCAGTCGAAATACGAAGACAGTTTTAGTTCTAAGATTTTCCCTACGATGGAAATCTAAAAACAAAAGAATACATGCCTGGAATTATTGTTTGCCAGTCGAAATACGAAGACAGTTTTAGTTCTAAGATTTTCCCTACGATGGAAATCTAAAAATAAAAGAATACATGCCTGGAATTATTGTTTGCCAGTCGAAATACGAAGACAGTTTTAGTTCTAAGATTTTCCCTACGATGGAAATCTAAAAACAAAAGAATACATGCCTGGAATTATTGTTTGCCAGTCGAAATACGAAGACAGTTTTAGTTCTAAGATTTTCCCTACGATGGAAATCTAAAAATAAAAGAATACATGCCTGGAATTATTGTTTGCCAGTCGAAATACGAAGACAGTTTTAGTTCTAAGATTTTCCCTACGATGGAAATCTAAAAATAAAATACATGCCTCCATTCGTTATTTGCCCGTCGAAATAAGTAGACTGTTGATTCTAAGATTTTCCCACCGATAGAATTGAAAAAATAGAACATATCTGTTTTCGTTGTTTTCCTTGCCAAAGAATCGGAAGAAGACCGTATTTGTTTTTTTTTTGTCTTTAGTTATCCATAGAATAGAGGGATACCTGATGGATTTTGAGGTTCTATCCGAAAAACACGATGGCAGACTTTAGTTCTTCGTAGAGGCTTGCGATTTTGAAATTCAAAAAGTAAACGATACATTCATGTTTGCTAAAATGGTAATTCGGCTTCAGTCAATTTCCCTCCGCCATAATGTAGCTTCTCTGTGAATTGTTTATAAATTTTTTCATGACAATTGTTCTGAGGACCTATCCTCTTTCTTAACATCGCTTGGTGAATTTAAGCGCAGTACACATCATTTTACTCTTAAAATTACTAAGTGTAACCATTAGTTCTTCATCCACACATCTTGCCTGTGGGACAAATTTCCAAATTCTTGGTTTGTTGCCAACGAAGTGATTCAATAATTTAAATTAATAATTATGAGTGTGTTATTTAAACGAAAACGGGAGAGAGGTCTATAAATGTGATATTATTACTGATATTGTTGAGAAGATAGTATCAAATTTTTATTAGCGTATTTTAACTAACCTCAAATAGAAAATAGAAGGCAGGCCTAAAGATCTGATATTACTAGTGATATTGATTAGAAGCTAGTCTCAAAATTTCATTAAATGTTTTCCCTAAACTTAAATAAAAAATGGGAGAGACACCTGAAAAATGTGATATTACTACTGATTTTGTTGAGAAGCTAGTCTCAAACTTTCATTACATTTCTTCTCTAACCTTAAACAAAAAATAGGAGACAGGTCTTACATATATGATATTACAACTGTTTTTGTAGAGAAGCTAGTCTCAAACTTTCATTACGTTTTTCCTTTAACACTTAATAAAAAAGAAGATATACCTGAAATATATTACTTGTGATCTTATTTAGAAGCTAGTCACAGCTATGCATTACGTGTTTTATACCGTAAATAAAAAAAAAAGGAGACAGACATCAAAATATGATATTATTACTGATCTTGTTTAGAAGCTAGTCTCAATTATTCATTAAGTGTTTTATACAACATTAATTAAAACATGGGAGACAGACCTCAAAATTGTGATATTACTACTGATCTTGTTGAGAAGCTTGTCTCAAAGTTTAATTACGTGTTTTCTTTACACTTAAGTAGAGTAGCCATCGAAACTAAGGACTTATATGTTGGATCATTTTTCTAATTAAACAAAACCCCTTTCGTCATTTCCTGGGTCTCTGGTAGCCTTACGTAACTGTCGCAGAACGCTGAAGTTAATGCATGCAAGATTTCACATCTCTAACGTCATTCCTTTCGCCTACGAATTTGTTGAGTTTATGAACTTTTCATCCGATTTTCATATTTTGTTCTCACCGAACGTGACACAAACCTTACGTATTTATATACAGTGGCCTAAGAAAAGGTTTTAAGAAGAGATAAACTACATTCAAAATTTAATTACGTAATCCCAACTAAACATAAATTAACAGTATCTGGAACTAGTATGGAGTAGGTCCTCTATTTACTAGTTTCAGCGCTTGTATTTGACTTTTCAATCTGATTGGTTTCTGATAATTTTTTTCTCTAATATATGACAGTATTTTGGGCCATTCAACCGCTCGTTGACAAGAATCAGCTCAGATTTCTCTCAAATCCAGGCAGTGCCCCACACCATTACCCCAATCCCTCCATGTTTCACGGTCGCCTGCAGTTTTTTAAATCTCATTCTGATTTCTCCAAATATAAACCTGCCTCGAATTCAAATATTGATTACAAACTGCCAAAATTCATCTTTGCTCTAGAATTCTCTCGCCCAGTCCATACACATGTTTCTGTTAACGTCTGAAATCAAGAGCTTCTTTCTTATAACTCATATTTGATGGCCTAGTTCTTTCAGAGTCTTTCTCCCCGCATATGGCGATATTTCCATGCTGTTGGCGACATCTTTGACACACTGACGACGGTTTCTGATGACTTTCCTCTTCAGTGGTGCCCTTTTCGTTCGCTCAGGCACGATGCTTGGTCTTCTTGAACTTTGTTCCACACAATGACCCCCTTCATTAAATTTCTTGTCAATATTATTAACCGTTTGATGGTTAATCTGGAAAAAACCTAGCGATTACTCTATTTGATTTGCCACACTGATGCTATCCTATTAATTGCCCTTGTTGAAATTCACTAATTTCCTTACTTCTGCGTCAAAATATAAGTTAACTATCGATCATAGGTGAGTGTACCTTGATACTAATACAGTATTGTCTGAAGAAAAAGAAGAAATGTTGTTAATGCTGCTTTCTTAAACGTTGGGGTTACCAATGTAAATGGTGTTTTGTTGAAAAGTTTAATGCTGCTGCGTGTTGAAGAGCATTTAACATTTATACATTTTTTTAAATCAAGGAAAAACAATGGAAAACCAATTTGTGTTTCAACGAATAAACATATATATTAAAATCAACAACAAATACAAGGTAATTTTTTGTAATGTGTGAATAAGGAGAAAAATGTAGTTTCCCTTTATCTGTTAGTCGAATATGGTGATATTTAAATAAACAAGTTTTCTGAATATAATGTTCAGAGTTCTGTGTTAAAATAGGATGTGTATTCAGAAGAACATACAGAAAGTCCAATTGTATATTTGTTATAACTAACAGAGTTGTTGCAACTTGGCTTGTTTACAAAGAACTGATGGTGAATGATATTCAAGTTCTGTGTCTGTGTGTGTGCGTGCGAAGTGAGTAGAATGAATAATCTGTATAGACGCGTGTGAGTAGTTGTGTTCTAATGTCTTCAGGTGTCTTCAACTCTACTGGTTTCAACTCTACTGTTTGATTTGGGAATGAATCCGGACTTATATTACTATCGGTGGCTCCCAGCACGAACGCGGGATAAATTTTGAAAGAACACGAAAAATATCTGATTGGATGAAAAATTAACCAGTCGGTGATTTTATAACAAAAGCATGTTTGTGAGTTAACGGTAGGAAAAATTCAGTGTGGTGAATGCGATCAGTAAATTGTTCTGTGATATTTAGTACTTATTATTTAACCAATCACAGTTGAGAAAAATGTAGGTGTGGCAAAACATAGTATTAATCACTACAATTTTATTACACAAGCCAAGATTGTTGTAATCAA
Organism: Acanthosepion lycidas; assembly: GCA_963932145.1. Lineage (NCBI taxonomy): Eukaryota > Metazoa > Mollusca > Cephalopoda > Sepiida > Sepiidae > Acanthosepion > Acanthosepion lycidas. The sequence goes on from OZ010612.1 coordinate 65,406,392, forward strand.
GGGTGTGGCTAAAAACTTAGCTCACTGTAGTGTTGTGTGTTGTTTTCATATCCTTCATTATCATCGTCCTTCGACCTCCCTATGGTTGGTCGGAACATAGTTCTTTCCGCAGCTGATATCGAGAGACCATCACTAGAAAGACTGCCACTCATGGCTAAAGATCTCTTTCAAGGCATGAAGGGAATGATCCCATACCAGACACCAACTTGGAATTGGAATATCCCCGGACTCCGGATATGTCCTCAGGTTTTACTCCGGAAGTCTTTCCCATGTCTGTGTGTGGCACCGAGGCAGCACAGTTTTCCTTCTCTTAGATGAACTACCCACCTTTCTTTTTACATATTTTACATGAACATTTATTTTAAATAAACAAATAGACAGACAATTTAGGTTCTATTTGAGAAAATATTTGAAAATATCATTAAAAAATAATTGTAAACATTAAAAATGTAAAAAAACAAAGCAAAATAATTTTAAAATATTTAATCAAATATCAACTCATATCAATGATGTAAGTACATATATCAATGACGTAAACAACATTTTAAAGGCTGATTAATAAATACAGTTGTATATCATATAAATCGGTATAATATTGGGATGTGTGATTTCCCCGCTTCTTTTCGTTTTGGCCATGGAACTGATTTTACGAGGCGCATCAACCACAGCCAAAGGAGTGATTACAGCTAGTTCTTCCTCCTTCCAGGGATTTTATGGATAATATCACAATTCTCGTCTCTTCACGATTTTTTCATGTGAGCGAGAATGATGGTAAAGCCCAAGAAAAGTCGAAGCCTGTCATTAGTCAGGGGATCTGTTAAGGAGATTCACTTCAAAATTGGTGATGACACGATACCAACAGTTAAGGAAATGCCAGTAAAGAGCCTCGGGCGGCTGTATACAATCCCACTGACTGGTCGACATCGGGGTACGAAGGTTCATAAATCAGCTATAAAGGGACTAATTTCGATCGATAGAACCTATCTGCCTGGCAAAATGAAGGCGTGGTGCTATCAACATGGTCTATTACCCCGCCTTTTGTGGCCTCTGCAAATGTATGAAATGAAGTGATGAAATTGCATTATCTCGTATTGAGAGCATTCAGCAAGTGATCAATAAGTACTTGCGTAAGTGGCTTGGAGTTCCTCCTTGTTTTTCGAAAGTGTGGCTATATACCAACTCCGGACATCTGCAGCTCCCTATACATTTATTGGTGGAGGAATTCAAGGTTGGGAAGGTACGCCTTCATATGATGATGAGAGACTCAGCTGATGATTGCATACGGAAGGTGCATCCAGAGATTAAATCTGGTACAAAGTGGTCAGCTGCAGAGGCCACACAAGAAGCAGAAACCATCCCTGCGAGTCAGAGATATCATGGGCGTGATTTAGAATAATCGGGCTGGATTGGGTAACACGACACACAAATACTTCTCCAAGGAGAAGGCAAAGGGAAAAAGGCAGGTGTAGGTAGGTAGCTGAAGAAATCAAAATGTTAAAAGAGGAGCATAGAACAGCTACTGCTATTACTCAAGCGAAACAGTGTAAATGGACAACATGGAATGATATCGAACCCATTAAGCTTTCGTAGAATTCATTAGTTGCGTTGGAACCATTGGCCATATCTTTCCTTCTTCGATCTACATACGATCTTCTCCCAAATGAAACAAACCTGAAAATGTGAGGATACACAGATACAGATCTCTGTTTTTCGTGTCAAAAAAACCGAGGTACCTTGCGCCATGTGCTTTCTGCTTGTCCACTTTCGCTCCATATGTACACGTGGCGGCACAACAAGGTATTAGAGGTGATAAGGGATCTGATAAGAACACAATGTGAGACAGCAAATCAACAGGTTATGGAAACCAAGGAAACTAAGATTGAATTCCATAAGGAAGGGGAATGCCCTGCAAAGAAAAAATAAATAGCCCCCAATATAAAGTTGTTGAGTGGTGCCAGTGATTGGAAGGTTTCAGTGGATCTAATGACATCCTTAAAATTTTCCAATACACATCGTACAGACAGACAAGCGTCCCGTCATTGTGTTGTGGTCCGATTCAAAAAAAGACTGTCTTCCTAATAGAGTTAACATTCCCTTGGGAAGAGAACAGGGTGGAGGCGCACGAACTATGGAAAAACCGGTATGAGTCACTGCGTGCAGAATGTATGGAAAATGGTTGGACGTGTAACGTGATGCCTATTGAGATTGGGTGTCGTGGGTTTCTGGGACATTCAGTCATTTCCTTCCTTTCAAAAATAGGCATCACTGACCGTTGATTGAAAAGCGTTTCGCATCGCCTTCAAAAAACTGTTCAACACGCGTCAAGTTGGATTTGGTCGAGATCAAAACAAGCAAATAAAATGCGCGCAACATCACGACCTAACATGCGCAAGTGAGATATTTGCGTGTTCGTCCACAATGACTTTTACGAGCACGTCAATAACGGCAAACGCGTTCAAGAAACTTTCATTGCAGATAGATTTTACTTAAAGGAAAAATTCGTTAGCTTATCTTCATGCCCTGCCTGGTGGCAAACGCTGCTGGTGGCGCCAGGGGTGGCAGTTCCGCCATAGCCACCGAAACCGTGATATCACCCCTGGTCGGCGGCTGATGAAGACAGGGTATCACACGTACTAACACATGTTGTATATTAAAAAAATAAATAAATACTGTGTCAAATCTATCTTTGGCTTTTTAATTATGACGTCATATCTGCTGTTGATTATTTTTTTAGCAGGATGAAAGCTTCTTTCACTAATCTTTTTTTTTCATTTTTAGGTTTTATCCTAATTTAATTAATTCGAGTTCAGCATATACATTTACACGGAAATATGACGATTTCGGAAAATTTTTATAGATATATTTTTTTTTAAGTGATGAGAATTTTTTTTATTGAAAATAAGTTTGAACAAAATAACTACAAACAATTTTTTTTACTATCCCCTGTCAGCCACAATGATGGAAAAAACATTACCTCGAACCATCGCCAGTGAGACACGCTGCAAGAGCTACTCCGTTTCGCGAGGCTCGTCCCTTAATCAAGACGCCATCGCGCCAATCCTCTGAAAAAAACGCCATCGAACGAGGGCCAATAATCCAAGAAGTCTCCACTGCCACAGGAGTAAAAAAAAATATCTATCAGCAAGAGAAGGATATTTAACTATTTTTTTTTTTCATCTCTGCATCCCGGGCGACTGACCCCGGCTCAATCGCGGACCTGATCAAATTACCGGCCGAAAATGTATCCGCACAGGTCGCATCCCAAATCAACGTCTTCCCCATTTTAAAAGGGAAAATGGTAATGCCATCCGTCCCCTTTCCATCACTACGATCGAAGCCTACGGGTTCGACTTGGGAAATGATCCCAGTTGTATCCAAACCTCTTTTGATGATGTTTATTGCTGCATGCCGTGGAAAGCGGTCAGCACTACGACGACATGAGAGGATGCAAACCAGACTTCACCAATTGGATCCAAGCAATGCAACACCAATGGGAGAAGTGTGTAGACCGCAAGGAGGATTATCCTGAAAAATAAACCTTATTTGGTCACATTCCATGACAGTGTCTTGGTCAGCCAATGAACTTTTCATCCAACACTAGTATTTTTCTCTTTCTGGATGTGTTCTGTATTTACTTATACTCCATTTATTTTTCTTCTGCCAACTCGACGCAAGATGAAATCTTTCCAGTCCACTCTTACTTCCGGCTTTCATAGACTTTATTACTTCCGGCTACCACTGACTCTTATCTGCCAGCATTCCTCGCCTTTATTACTTCTAGCTACCACGGACGTTTATCCCTCGGCATTATTGGCCTTCAATGCGTCCAGCGACAACTGAAACATCTTCCGACAGTACTTCCGGTTACCACGGAAACTTATCTTCCGGCTTTACTGATTTTATTATTTCCAGGCACATATTGGCCCCTATTTGCGATATCGTTATTTCAATCTAACTCACCTGGAGGATCTTTGTTAACGTATTTGCTTACAACAGACATGAGCTTTCAGGTACGCATTGCTCCCTACTTTCCGGTATCCATATTTCAACCTAACTTACCTGGTTAATTGGAGTTAATGGACCTGCTTACCTTCCGGCTTCGTATGTGTCTCTACTTCCTGCATCCCAATTTCAACCAAGCTCACCAGATTCATCGGTGTTCATGGGCCTGCTTGCATCAGCCCTGAACTACATGACACACATTTGTCCCTACTTCCCTCATCCCTATCTCAACCTAACTTACCTGCTTGATCGGCGTTATTGGACCTGCTTACAACAGCCCTGAAATTCCCGCTACGCACTAGCCTCTACTTCCAGTATCCCTATTGATTGGGGTCAATAGGCCTGCTTACAACATGCCTGAACCTCCGGCTTTGTATTGGTCTCTACATCCTGCATCCCTGTTTTAATTTCACTCACCTGCTTGATCCGCTTTGAGGGACCTGCTTAAAATGGCCTCACCTTCCATCTTCGTAATTGTCTCTACTTCCTGCATCCCTATTTCAACCTAGCTCACCAGATTCATCGGCGTTAATGGCTCTGCTTACAACAGCCCTGAACTACATGCCACACATTTGTCCCTAATTCCGTTATCCCTACCTAGACCTAACTTACCTGCTTGATTGGTGTTATTGGACCTGCTTACAACAGCCCTGAACATCCCGCTACGCACTAGCCTCTACTTCCGGTATCCCTATTGATTGGGGTCAATAGGCCTGCTTACAACAGACCTGAACTTCCGGCTTTGCATTCGTCTCTACTTTCTGCATCCCTATTTCCTTTTCACTCACCTGGTTGATCGGCGTTAATGGACCTGTTTACCACAAGCCTCAACCTCCGGCTTTGCATTGGTCTGTACTTCCTTCATCCATATTTCAACTTCACTCATCTGGTTGCTTGGCCTTAATGACCCTGCTTACAACAGGCCTGAACTTCCGGCTTTGCATTGGTCTCTACTTCCTTTTCCCTATTTCAACTTCACTCACCTGGTTGCTTGGCGTTAAAGGGCCTGTTTACCACAAGCCTCAACCTCTGGCTTTGCATTGGTCTGTACTTACTTCATCCATATTTCAACTTCACTCATCTGGTTGCTTGGCTTTAATGACCCTGCTTACAACAGGCCTGAACTTCCGGCTTTGCATTGGTCTCTACTTCCTTTTCCCTATTTCAACTTCACTCACCTGGTTGCTTGGCGTTAAAGGGCCTGTTTACCACAAGCCTCAACCTCTGGCTTTGCATTGGTCTGTACTTACTTCATCCATATTTCAACTTCACTCATCTGGTTGCTTGGCTTTAATGACCCTGCTTACAACAGGCCTGAACTTCCGGCTTTGCATTGGTCTCTACTTCCTTTTCCCTATTTCAACTTCACTCACCTGGTTGCTTGGCGTTAAAGGGCCTGCTTACAACAGGCCTGACCTTCTGGGTTCGTATTGCTCTCTACTTCCTGTATCCCTTTTTTTTAACCTAACTCACCTGGAGAGCCACAGCTATATTAACTGTTATACTATCCGGTCAGTATTACTTAATTTACTTAATTATTCCTCATTTATTTGATTCATTGTTTGTTCATGTTTCTTTTCGGTGCATTTAACATATTACCTTTGTAGAGGATGTTAATAAATTTTGTATAATTTAAATCTTTCTTTTTGTTGTCATCTTCTTGCCATGTCAAACTTCACGTCTTTTTGTTGATGGGCCGCCTGTGACTATCCTTATTTGGGCGCACATGCCATTTTTATAGGTACCTCCACGAAAATGTAAACAAAAGAGCATAGCATGATGAAAAAGACGCCGAACTTGACGAAAATAAAATTTTTAACCTCTAATGTTCATATTATTATTAAAGAGGAAAGATCAAAGTATTTTTGGTGTATTTTTAAAAAAATTTTAATCGTTCCTAGCACGTCTGAAATTTTCGTTTAAAATATTGTTTTTTTTTTTTGTCAAAAAAAAGGCCAGATAATCAATCATTTTCTATCTTTTTTTATAAAAATCTGGCTTTGATATTCTTTTAAAAATCAATTATCATTTTTTCAAAACTGATTTTAATAAAATCAGAAATTATAATGTTTATTTAAAATATTTTGAACCAAGCTTAACTTAGCTTCTGCGCCGAAAAAATTTAATTTGAAAATAAAACAAAGCAGGTCATAACCTTTCGCGTCGCTCGACAGGTGACGAAAGACACATTCATGACGTTTAGATAACTTACGGGAGGATAATTGTTTCTATGGATGGAAGGAAGTGAAATTATTTAGATTTAAGTGAACAAATTATTTACCTCGCTACTTTTAAGGAAAACTTTCAGCGCTCTAATTTTTCATTTTTTTTTTTTTTTTGTATTTAGCTTTCATATTTACGTTTACGATGCTTTATGGAAAATATAAAGAAATTAAAAAATAAGACTGTTAAGAGTGAGATTAAATTTCATAAGAAAAGGGTATCTAATTAATTTATAGGTACCTTTCTTATGAAATTTTATCAGAAGTGTACATAAAATACTATAATTTTATGTACATTTATTACATTTTACTGTGTTATTTGTATTTCCATTCATTTTATTATTAATTTTGATATTTCATTTTGGGAAAAATGTCATAACTGAGATTAATATCAAAATAAGATCATATAAATTAAAGTTTAGCAGTAGTTAAATTTCATAAGATGATACTGATACTTGTAGGTACCCTTCTCAGTTGAAAATGAAAAATCAAATTAACTTCTCCATACGTGTTTCGCAAAAGTAAAGGCCTTAACAGCGGAGAACAATGCTGAACTCAAATAATGCAACTAAATTGTATTCTGGTTGGTCTTCCGTACTTTATAATTACCGCCCGATTATAAGCACAAAAATTACATTTTTTAATTACTGTGGATCTTCTGATTGGTCCAAACGATACAATTTTCAAAGCGCTAGAAAATGACAATCTCATATGGACACCTTGAAAGGTTGATGGTGCTTTTAACTAATGTTATAATATTTTTTAAAACTTAATGTAAAAATCTATTATAATTAAAGAAATAACAAATAATTGTATTAAAAATTCTATTTTCATTGAAAAAATTTTTTCCTTTCAGAAAATATTGTCGATATTCATAAAAACAACTAAAAAAAATAAAAGCATTTGAAATTAAATAATATATTTGTTTTATTGAGTTTTGTATGTTACAATTCAGAGTTGATTTTCTGGTACGTTGGCTCTAATTATTAAAAAAAAATCATGATTTGCATTCTTCAAAGCCTTGTGCTTTTAACTATTGTAATCACTAAACCCGATGCGCTCGAATTTCTAGAGTTTTTCATAAAATTAGTTATGGCGGTGTTAATAAATATAAAAAAAATATTTCTGCCATAACTTTAATAAAAAAAACAACATATTTATAATATTTTCGATATTCTGTGAATAGTTTCTGAAAGCTTCATTAACATCTGACAATTATTTTTATTTTTGCAAGATTTTCCAAATTAATGTGTGTAATACAAAAAAAAAACGCGCTAAAAATTATCTATGTTATTTACTACCCCTTGTTGCAACAAAGAGAGACAAGGTTTTTAAATCAAAATTTAGAATATTCTAAAAAGATGGAAAAAAATTTTTTTAAATAATTAAAAAAAAAATTTGGTCTATCCTCTTCATAAAAACATAAGCATTTAGACGATAAAATTTTGTTTTCATAAAGTTTGTCGTCTTTTTCATCAGTTTATGCTCTATTTTTTAGCGATTTTGTGGAGGTACCTACATTTTTATATCGCCCTCTCCTCTCCTGATTGATCACTACAGATGTTTTCCTAATCTTAATAAATATTTTCTTGCAAAACAGATTTATTTTTTACATATTTTACATGCTGTTTCTTTTTTAATAATGAACAAATAGATATGAACATTTTATGTGTTTTATTTGAAGAAAATATTTGAAAATATAATTTAAAAACTTATCTTGTACATTAATTTCTGTGTCAACAAAGACAGGTAAAAAAGTGAAAAATATTTAATATTTAATCATATATCAACCCAGATATCAATAACGTAAGGACATCTATCAATGATGTAAGCAGCATTTTAAATAGTTATCAATAAATAAATATATCTTATAAGTAATGTGTCAAATCGATCCCTGACATTTTAAAGTCGGAGATTGTTATAACACTTTATTTATATCAAACAGGACACTTTTCTAAATTAATAAACATCTTTTATTTATCGAAATTCTCAGAATTTAATTCAACTGTTTTAATGATTTTAAAAGCAGAATTATTTGTTATATGCGGCAACTGGTTTAATTGTAACGATAAGAATTCGACATTCTTCATATCACTATATATGCTACTGTTAGATCTACATAGCAGGTATTCAGTTTATTATTAGATTGCTATTTAATTTCTTGAAGTTGCTTAATGATAAATATTCCATCAGTACATCCCTTAGCAAAACGAAAACCTGTCGTATCCACTAAAAGATCTAATAAAATGTTGTAGCATACCTACGGGCGATAATGGGTATGCCCCCATTCACATATATACAGTAGTAAATACTGTATGTTTGTCTTCAGTTGGAGATTCGTCTCCATCTGTGCTGGTCAAACTCTCTTCCTCTGACTAGAGAGGATCCCCATTCGAGGCTGTCGAATGGCAGAGTCTCGTCTCGGAAAACAGCTACCCGATCCCGTTTTTATACAGGTTCTATGGGGAAATTTAAGCCGAACCAAAGGGCTCGGATACCCCATGTTAAATTCGGCTTTGTGCTACATATGAGCGCGTGGGGCGGTTGGTAGTTATCCTGCAGTTGGAGATTCATTATGGAATTCATTTAGCTCACTTCTAGCAATTGACTACTTCTTCTACGCGCAGCTGGCGAATCTAATATGCGTTGTTCTTGTCCTAAGTATTATCGTTCATTACCAGCCTTCGTTTGATTATTCTATTCAAGTAACCTTCCCTAGGCTACAACATAAACTATGCAACATATTTCAGACAATAAAACTAATTATTATTTTAATTATAAACTTAATTATGAACTTATTAATTTTAAACATGAGAAGCATTTTCAGCCAACAATAAACACGACTAAAATATTAATAAAACATGCAATAAATTGTTCCACATCAATTAAACCATACAATACAAAAAATATAATACAAATTAGAAAGCTTGTTTTATTAGTCAATATAGGGATGAATCTCCAACTGAAGACAAACATACAGTATTTACTACTGTATATATGTGAATGGGGGCATACCCATTATCGCCCGTAGGTATGCTACAACATTTTATTAGATCTTTTAGTGGATACGACAGGTTTTCGTTTTGCTAAGGGATGTACTGATTCGTCTCCATCTGTGCTGGTCAAACTCTCTTCCTCTGACTAGAGAGGATCCCCATTCGAGGCTGTCGAATGGCAGAGTCTCGTCTCGGAAAACAGCTACCCGATCCCGTTTTTATACAGGTTCTATGGGGAAATTTAAGCCGAACCAAAGGGCTCGGATACCCCATGTTAAATTCGGCTTTGTGCTACATATGAGCGCGTGGGGCGGTTGGTAGTTATCCTGCAGTTGGAGATTCATTATGGAATTCATTTAGCTCACTTCTAGCAATTGACTACTTCTTCTACGCGCAGCTGGCGAATCTAATATGCGTTGTTCTTGTCCTAAGTATTATCGTTCATTACCAGCCTTCGTTTGATTATTCTATTCAAGTAACCTTCCCTAGGCTACAACATAAACTATGCAACATATTTCAGACAATAAAACTAATTATTATTTTAATTATAAACTTAATTATGAACTTATTAATTTTAAACATGAGAAGCATTTTTAGCCAACAATAAACACGACTAAAATATTAATAAAACATGCAATAAATTGTTCCACATCAATTAAACCATACAATACAAAAAATATAATACAAATTAGAAAGCTTGTTTTATTAGTCAATATAATTTAGGTATATACCGCCAAAATATCGCGCGGACGTAGTAGTAGCCTTACCAAATTGTTCTTTTTTGTGGGTGGCAATTAGGAATAAATAAAATAATTCTGGAGACGATTTCTTACGAAAGATGGTATAAAATCATGAAATCAGGCACACAAATAAAAGGATTCACAATTGCCACCAAGATCCACGTCAATCTAGATTCTAATGTTCAAGACCTCATTCCACACGAAAAAGCACTGACCAAGCTATAAATAAATCACCTCAGACTACGGTACCACCGTTCACAATAAGAACTAAATTCTTCACACTTCCTTTATCTACGCTACAACTACGCACGCATACTCATACTGAGTCTTTCACACAAACACACATGCAACTATATTTCACCGTCCTCACATACATACGCAATGCAGTTTATATTCTATCCAAGAACTCTATTAACAACACAATAATGGTGATACTCATTCAATAGATTTAATCGACTTCTTGCATTCTTGTTGTTATATGTTATTATTTGCTAATACTACGCTCGACTCGGCATGTTATTCTTTCAATGAAAGTTGTAGGATTATTCTAAACAGTCGAATTATGTTATTGCATCGAAACACGACACTCCGAATCTTTGGCGTTTAACGAAAATCCGAGTAGAAGGATTTCCCGAAACCCAAGATCTGTGGTGATAGCTTTCATAATAAGATGAGACACTAATAAATATAACATTCATTAATACTTTCACAATGATTGATACATCTAAGATACGTCTTTATGTCTGTGAGTCTTGAGGGACTATTTCTGCTTCCATAATTCATCTACGCGTGATAAATTCCCACATTTGGGAGATGCATTTCTGATTCCAAACTTCTTTTATAGATTAGCGACTTCTTTTTTTTTTTTAAATTGTTTTCAAGGAGAAGACAAGCTATTTGCAAGAGTTTCAGCACCAATTCCGAGATGTGTTTATATTATTCCTGATTTCTCAACCTAAGGAGGTTCATGGATGATTATCGTTGGGGACGGACTTTGTAATGATTGGATGAATATTGGTATATCTCTACAAGCAAGACACTAGTGGCCCGCTGGCGGACCGTCGATGACAACACCAACGGTCCTCTGGTGGTAGCCACCGTTAGTTCACCGGAGGGACAATGGTGAGCTACTAGTGGTCCGCAAGTGGTAACACGCCGGTGCTTCAACAGCGAGCCACCAGCGGTAAACGCTAGTGGCATGCCAACAATTAGTAGATTGATGGCTTGCGTGTAGAGTATTTCTATTCATTTGGACATCTTAAGTTTAGTGCAGTCAGAGTAGAAAAGTGTTTTGTTTATACTAATAAATTTTTCTGTAGATCTTTTGATTGTATAATATGGCGGTGTTTCGCTTTTGTCCATATTTTAAAATTTGTTTCTGCTGTTTGTCTTCATCAATTTAATTTCTGGGGAGAGTGATTTCTAACTAGTTCCTACTGGGGTTTTTTTTTTGTTTTTGTTATTTTTTTATAGATTTTTCTTCCATTTTTCCATCATCTATTTCTTTCTTTCTTGTATCATTTTTTACACCTCAGAATTGTAGTCTCATAAGTGTATCTTGTTTTTTGCAATTGTAAAAAAAAATTCAATTTAATCGTTATTTTTTGAAGATAACTGTAAAGTAAGTACCTCTAAAATTAATGCGTTTTTTACGATATGAAAGCAAAAAAAAAGAAACGTTTCAGTGAATTATCGAATCCAAAACGATTTTAGAATCCATTCAGTAGCAACAGAATTCAATTTAATATATATTCCGTCTCCTTAAACCTGCTCTACGTAGCCACTCATAGGTACAGGGTGTGTCTACATCAGCTTGTTTGGTAGAAAAATCGAAACCACTGAGAGATGGTACGAGCACCAACCAGGAATATATGTATATATTTTTTTAAGCATTGCGCCCCGAGCAAGGCATGAAGCCACTAGGATGCAGGGGGGTTGCAGAAGATTTGGAGCAAGAGCAGATAGAAGTGATAGAAGAAAGGATGAATGGAAGGATAGTATGTAGATCAAGGTAACTGGAGATGTCGACTGACATTACATTTGAATAGTTGGAGATTATAGCTATCAGGGAAACAGTAATTGGGAAGGGTGTTCCACAGGCGAGAGGTGCGAGGTATGAAGTTATTGGAGTAGAAGAGACGGCTACATTTTAAAGTTTCTACAGTGTAAGGGTGAGAGTGGGATGCCAGCCTCGTATGGCGCTTGAATTCATGGAGACTGGGGACCAGTGAGAGCGGTTCATCGAAGCAATTACCATATGTCGAATAACTTATTTTATTAGAAATCTTTGAAAATATTTTTTCCCTATAAATTAATTAAAGCATAATATAACGAATGAAGCTGCAAAATATTTAAAAAGAAAAACAAAGGTAAATGCAGTCAAGCAGATAGAGAAACGATGGCAAGATAAACCGTTTCACAGTCAATACTCTACCCGTAACAAACAAGCTGATGTAGACACACCCTGTACCTATGAGTGGCTACGTAGAGCAGGTTTAAGGAAACGGAATACAACATTCAATTATAAAGAAAAAGATTCAAAAACAATATTACGATTGATACTAGTTAACGAACCTAACGGGAGCAATAAAATGAAGGCTAGCAGACCATTATCTATATCTGTAGTAACATTCAACTTCAACATAATTAAATTGAAGTTGAATGACATGAAAAGATTGGACGCCAAGACCTGAAAAAGCTCACCCAAATGAAGATGCACCACTTGAAATCAAATGTTGATAGGCTTTACGTATCAAAATCTTTAGGAAGCCGAGGTCTAATCCTACTGGAACTAACTCTAAAAACTACGACAAACCTACTTCACAAAAACCAATGATCCTCTCTTACAAATAGTAAAATACCAAATCCACTCCATCAACAAAGAAGCTGCACTCTTCAAGAAACATCTTAATATACCTGAAATCCTACCAATAAATCACGATGCAAATACCATCTACGCAAAACGAGCAAAACAGAAAACAAAACAACTTGCCCAAATTAAATTTCAAAAAAATGGGAGGACAGGGCATTGAATGGCAAATACCTAAAAAGAACGAAAAAGCAGATGTGGACCAACTCAAAACACATCAGTGACTGAAGAGCACTGGGTTGAAAGCTGAGACACTAGGCCTAATTATCGTAGCTCAGGACAAAAGCCTCGCAACCAGATCCTATCACTGGCAGATAATCAAAGATGGAACTAACTCGAAATGCAGGATCTGCAGAAAAATATGATGAAACTGTCGACCATATTATCTCAGGATGTCCGGAAGTAGTAAAAAATAAATATTTCCACAGACATAACAAGGTAGTGACATATGTGCAACGGAAGATGTGCAAGAAGCACAAAATCGAAACCACTGAGAGATGGTACGAGCACCAACCAGACACAGTTACTCAAAATAACGATGTCACTATCGTCTGGGGCATACCAATTAAAATTAACACGGAAATATAAGCCAACATGCCTGATATTATCATAAAAGACAAGAAATTCAGGAAGTCTATGCTTATTGATATAACAGTACCATCTGTGAGAAACACCTCCATGAAAAGTATCGAGAAATTGTCCCAATACAAGGATCTTGATATCGAAATTAACAGGATGTGAAGAATGAAGACTGAGACTGTACCAATAGTAAACGGAGCACTGGGCATCCTGAGAAAAGGAATGGACAATTTTACTAAGTGTCCCCGATAACATCAACATACAAGTTGCCCAGAAGATCGCTCTATTAGGAACATCCAATATACTAAGAAAAGTGCTAGCAATTAAATGACAATTCTCCTACAGGGCCTAAGGACCATAGTTTGGACACGGCACTACAGAATACAAAGCGGGAAACATAACATACTTAAATAATAATAATAATAATAATAATAATAATAATAATTCATTAGGGTTTCGGTTCCAAGAGTAGGTTTCCATTCGGTTTGCACGCCCCACAGCTACCGCCGCAGACAGCTTTGATCACTTCATTGGAGAGGGAGCGATTAAAAGATGAAATTACAGACATGTGACCGGTGGTAACCCATTTTACCTGGGAAGAAAAAAAATATAACAGACTGAATAGATTAAAGTAGCATAAAGAATATATATATATATATATATATATATATATATATATATATATATATATATATATATATATATATATATATTAAAGACATTTAATGTCTTTAATAAATAAATTGTCGGACTTTGTCCATTTCGTAATATATGACGTCATTTGTTTACATTTGATACGCCATGAGCAGTTATGAATATTCGAGATTCATGGAAGATTGAGTTTATAAGCAGTAAATTCGACCTTGTCTACCGAACGCTTCTTTGTAGCCTAACGGTAAGGCACGTCAGCGTAAATGACGGTTCCGTATAGGATGCAGGTTCGAATCCTGTCAAAGAACGAATATTTTCTATAAAAATTTCTCGGACATTCAGGCCGGTAAATGTTATTTAATACTGTTTATTATAAAACAGAGCCTTTACTTAAATACTTGTATCTATAACGTTAAACATAAAAAAAATGCCATTAATAAATAAATTGTCGGACTTTGTCTATTTCGTAATATATATATATATATATATATATATAATAGCTGGCCACTCGTATTTGAGGATACTTGTCTACTGGGGTCGCTAGCTAATCCCTATTGCAGACGCTTGCTCAGGCACATTCTTTGTTTGTTCAACACCCACAGAGCCAACCTGTGGTTTATGCTGCAACTATGCTGAGCAGGCCTTAGTTACATTTTCTGGGAGAGAACCGTGTTTATCTATCGTGATCAACAATCTGAACAAGGCCAGCACGTTCACGTCCTCGGTCACGATGACATTTGACTTCGTGCCAGTACAGCCATCGACAGCCTCCAAGGGTACCGTCTACCCAATTTCACTCACAAAGCTTAGGTCAATCCGTGGCATGGTTTTCCGGCACTTTCCAAAGGTGCCTCACTCTGGGTTCGCCCCTTCCAGACCAATAGCATCAGTCGGCCACGCGCCCATATATATATATATATATTTATATATATATATATATGTGTGTGCGTGTGTGCGTGTGTATGCACACACCAGGGCAGGTCGATTTTGGAAGTGGGGTATTGCACTCAATTTCTAATTTGAGATTTAACATGGTAAATCATGATAGAAAATATTTTGTCTACAAATCTTTTCCATTTTTGAGGAAACAAAAATTAAATTAAGTTTAGCCTCAAAATTGTAGTGCTTGAATTTCATTCCGGTCATCAATGAAAAACCTTAAGACACAGAGGGTCCTCAAATTACGTCGGATATCCGTTCCTACAGCCTGACGTAATCTGATTTTCGACGTAGGTCAAAACTCACCTACATAAGCACCAACTAGTCTACATTAGGCTTGAAAGCCATAATGTAGCACAAAAATCCCCCCCGCCCAAAAAAACGACAGAAACGAGAAATAGCGAGTGTATCAAAATCCAACGGCGTACAGCCGGGATAGAAACAATGCCGTCTTTCTCTTACATCGCCGCGTGACGACGTATTATATGATAGGAGATGGCACCGTAACCACGAAACGCCGTATGTCGGGTCCGATGCAAACTGATGACCTTCTGTACAGTCTTGTAAAGTTTATAATTGAAATATTTGCAGTTATTTGGTTTTAAATTAAATTATATAGCCAACAACTGTATATATTCAACATGATTCGAAGAATAAAGCAATAGTCGACCGAAAAATAGAATGGTGCATTAAAAATTTGATAACACAATGCTTTCGCCTTGCTTCGTGAAAAGACTCTTTTCTCAATGTTGAAGTCAGATGAATTGAAGACGAGGGAAGGTACTATAAGAAATAAAACATTTATTCATACTTAATTATGTCAATTTACAAGAATAATTTTAGAATTTCATTCAAATTACATTACAAAGTTATAACCAAGTAATGTTTTGTTGTTTCAGATATATCGTATCACCAAAGATCAGATTACAAAAATTACATTTATAAATTCTGAAGGGACATACTGGTCAAATTTGATTAACCACTCATAAAATGGCATTTTTGAAACTACGCTTGCATTTTTTTTTTTCAAATATTGAACTGCGGGATGGTCTAATGAATGGATGGATGTTTGAGTTATCGAATTTAACTGATTCTTCACAAGATATGGAAAGAGCAGTTAAATTACATATTAAGGCTTCACAAATTTGACATGGACAAGAAATATAAGACAAACACATTAATACTAAATCATTGTGACGTTCATTTACTTTAAAGGGAAATTATTCCAAAATATTTAGCCATATTATCATGAAATATCTTATACGGTGCAGTAGTTTCACCGCGACTTTCAATAAGAAATGCAAATTTATATGATGTTATCCTATAATCTCCCTTCATTCATTCTCCGTTTTTATAGCGACGGCAGATACCATTTCTTGACAAGGCAGGTAACCGTGGATTACTCTCTACCTGTTAATTTAGGTTGTTTATGATTCGCCGAGATTAAATAACAGATGGACGGATGGACACACGTACACTGCGTTTTATTATTAAGTTATTATTTATTAAGATAGAAGATGCCCTAAAATTTAGGTAAGACGTTATTCATTGATTAGCCTTTTTTGTAATATTTGCAATTTGTATACAATTTTCAGTTATCGAATACAGCAAAAAAAAGATTGTATAGTTTGCCTATGGTGTTTTCATAATACGAATTCTGGTTAGAACTTCCATTCAATGTATCCAATAGAACAAACGATTAACTTTATTTGCATTTATTCTTGTTATCTCACGACTTCCATATTTACGAAAATATTGAGAGATACTTACTTGATGGCGAAACAACTAATCCAGTTCCTTGCAAGTCTATTTGGAGAATTCCTTTGCGTGGACTACACGTATTTTTCATACAGTCGCCAGTTTTACCATAAGGGAGTTGAACAGAGCAATTTGCTCCTGATTTCTTGAAAGACAGTGGATCTGATAATCCCAGAAGTTTCGGGTCACAGCTGATGTTGGTAAATGTTTTATCGGTTACAATTACCCATAAACGCTACAGAAAAGAAGATAGTAAAAACATAACAAAGTCTTATTTAGTGATTTCAAATATTATGGCCATATTCGACATATTTAATGATCGTATTTAAAGAGGGTTTGGGAAAAAGGGCTTCATTGTTCGCTACGAGGACAATGTTAATGATATATATATATATATATATATATATATATATATATATATATATATATATATATATATATATACCATTTAAAGAGATCTTTATAATTTAACTACCTCCAATTTAAAAGCACAACAAACAACAGCAAACAAGATATGTAACCAAACATTGAAGAATGACCATTTAAACATATTTTCATAAATTTTCAAACATTACAAGGCCCAAACGCCACTCGGCGTAGAGGATTATTGAATGCGGTTGTTGTATGGACGTGAGAATTAAATGCAGATTATGAGGATATTTATGATCGACAAAGGCTGACTTTAGATGCTGTACATGTTAAGAATGGGTTGGGCATCACGATCAATAATTCCGTAAATATTGAGGTTGTAGCGACAACATGTACTGTATCCGTAGCAGCAATGGAGTGTCTTGGACAAGAGTGTCTTAGGGAGCCCAACTATGTCTAGGCTCACGTTCGGAACGCTAATATCCTAACCATACCAGGTAGAGAAAGTGAAAGAGAGAGAGAAAAACTGACAGAAGAGAGAGTAAATATAAATAATGGTGATTAACTTACGACAAGCTCCAGACGAATCTTGTGATAAAATATAACACCTGGGTGATTTAGTGTCCAGTTGATAGATTCACAGTTTGGACGACCTAAAGGTGGGTATTTTGAGAAATTATCGCGAATTAGTGTTAAATAATCCCTGGGGTATTTTGACTTCATGTCGTGGCAATAAACTTTGAGCGAAGGTTTCCTACCCATCACCGGTTTGACCAGATAATGACCATCTGACCTGGCGTTTGTGCAGATTTTGATATCCCGACAGCTGGTCAATTCTAAGAAACAAAAATACACTAGAAAATGCAAACAAAGCCAAGGAAGTTAAAAAAATATATTCATTTTTAAATACAAATAAAGAGAATAAATGCAATCAGGTGAATGTGACCAAGCAGGTTTCGACATATGCCAATTAACTTTGAAATATATTTTGATTTGATGTAATCATTTAGACACTGTAAGTTACTCCAAGGAAACCAATATGAGACACTATAAAAAATAATGGAACTATCGACATAATGCCCAACCTTAAAGAAATAGCTTTATATTAGGTTGGTGCAAAAATAATGACGTAATAATGTCGTTTTTTGACGTATTTTTTAACATCAAAAAACGACATTATTACACCATTATTTTTCCAACAACCTAATACCAATGTACGTAACACCATAAATAGATCCCCAACAAACTATATATCTATAAAATGTAAGTTGACATTGAAAGTATCAAATTATATACACAATATTTGTCGTTGAGGGCAGAAATCTGCGTTGAAAATATTTCGATTTCAGGATTTAACAACACATAGAGGCTGATATGAGGCTAAACAAAAACAACGACACGAAAACTAAACTTTGTGTCAAACGGCAATGTCATAATTAGGGTCCCATATGGCAAAAAATATTGGTCAGTTGCCTCATGAATTGAATAATCTGAGCAAATTTTTAAGAGATGAAAAAATGGCACTACAAACAAAGAGAAAGAGGGTTATTTTATTTTCCTATTTGCTCTATTGTGAGACGACCCCGTTTTAGATTTATACATCCTACCGTAGATCACGTATTTTCTTCTTTTTCTTTTCTTCTTTTATGAATGCTTGCCATATCCATATTGCCATATCCATCTTCTGTCTTTCTCAACCCTGATCTCTTATTGTCCTTTGTCCTCCATCACATATTCTCATTTTCTCTATTATGAGACGATCCCTTTTTAGATTTATACATCCTGCCGTAGAGCACGTATTTTCTTCTTTTTCTTTTCTTCTTTTATGAATGCTTGCCATATGCATGTTGCCATATCCATCTTCTGTCTTTCTCAACCCTGCGACTACTCAACGTCACACTGACGGCTGACTCGAGATGGAACAATTACATTGAGTAATAGCTTCGTCCACCTCAAGGAAAAATGGCTCCCTGTGCCGCCCCAGGAAATTTTTTTCGACGGAGTCGATCCTTCAGATCTACAAATCAACCATTTACCCTTGCATGGAGTATTGCTGCCATACATGGTCTGGTGCCCCTTATGTTTGTCTCAAGTTTCTTGATATCATCCAGAGGCGGATATGCAACGTAATTGTCCCTGATCTGGCATCCCGTCTGCAGTCGCTCTCTCATTGACGTGCCGTCGCGTCCCTCTGTCTTTTTAACAAATACTTTCATAGTAATTTCTCTGAGGAGCTGCTTTCACTGGTTCCCAAACTTCATGAATTTAAGCGTTCTACTAGGCTGGCATCTCGCTCGCACCCTTTTACTGTTGAAACTGTTAAATGTAACCATCTCTTTTACTCCAGTAGCTCCATGTCTCGCACCTCTCGCCAGTGGAACTCCCTCTCTTCTTCATGTTTCCTTAATAACTATAATCTCCAAGTATTGAAATGTAATGCCAAACGACGTCTCCAGATGCCCTGATCTATCCCTATCCTTCTCTTCATCCTTTCCACTATCACTCCTATTTGCTCTAGCGCCAACTCTCTGCAGCCCCTTGCGTGCTAGTGTCTTTCCGTCTTGCTTGGGGTGAAACGCTTAATACACACACACACACACACACACACATATATATATATATATATATATATATATATATATATATATATATATATATATATATATATATATATAACAGAGATGGAGATAAATAAAATCTATTCCAAATAAACTTCTGCATTTTAGGATGCCGTGCTCCCACGTTTTATTAAATAGTAAATCTCTTAGTTTTGCTGTTGAAATGACCAGATGTATGTCATATTTTAATAGTGTCTTGTAATTTCTTACTTGCTATTCAGTCACGATTTTCAAAAACTTTTAAGCAACCTCAGCCGACAAATCCAGTCTTCCTGAAACCTGTTCTTTTATTGTTCTTTGTCATCATTAACATTTTCTCTATTATAAATCGATCCATTTTTAGAATTATACATCCTGGCGTGCAGCAAGTATTTTCTCCTCCTTCTTTTCTTCTGTTATGCTTGATTGCCATATCCATGTTGCCATATCCACCTTCTTTCTTCCTCAACACTGTTCTCTTATTGTCCTTTGTCGTCACTCACATATTCACACTTTCTCTATTATGAGACGATCCCTTTTTAGATTTATACATCCTGCCGTAGAGCACATATTTTCTTCTTTTTCTCGTCTTCTTTTATGAATGCAT
>OZ010612.1:65431720-65434220 GCA_963932145.1 Acanthosepion lycidas
TGTGTGTGTGTGTGTGTATATATATATATATATATATATATATATATATATATATATATATATATATATATATATATATATATATATATATATAATGAAAACAGACTTAAAAAATTAAGACCCCAAAAAGAGCAAATTCCAGCTAAAATTAAATTATCAAAACCAAAAAAGGTTGAAAATACACGTCTAAAAATAAAAAAAAATAAAATTATATGGTTCAACACCCCATTCTACAGATTATCTTGCATTAATATAGGAAAATTCTTCTTAAAGTTAATAGATAAACACTTTAGTAATAACAATACACTGAATAAAATTTTTAATGAAATGAATTTAAAATTAGTTATTCATGAAAACATGAACTTCTGGGAAATAAATGAGAAATATTTAAAAAAAAAAATGCCCCAAATATAAAGCAGGCCATAAATTTTGTAAATTATGTGCAGAGAAGAAATTAGCCATAGCTTTATATGATCAACCTAACCAGCTATTAAACTCCAAAACTGAAATCTTGGCTACTAAATTAGATGTTTTCCCGTTTATTCTCATTCCACCTTAATGTTCTCGTTTTTTTTTTATTTCGTTTTTTTCCCTCCCTCCCTCCCCATTTTTGTTGAATAAATATTTATCCTCCCCCACCAACTTAGGTGTTTGTGTTTGTTGTTCTTTGGTCACGTGGCATAATTTTAGCTATCGCCTATAAATATGCGTTTCTCTTTGGCTCGTTAGCCTGACTTTCCCTGACGATCCGTTTAGGTGAAACCCAGGTAGGTTGGTCTGGCTCACTAAGTGTATCTATATATATATATATATATATATATATATATATATATATATATATATATATATATATAATGATTTTCTCTTAGCTGATTGATGTTACCTTCAGCATCCTGACTCCAGAGTTTCTTAGGCGGACCTGTCTGCCCACACTTCATGGACTATAATCAATTTACTGTTCATTGTTTTTGTTTTTTCGATTTTTTCATTTTTATGCACTTAACATTGGTGTAAGATAGTGGCACGGATTGAGGAATCGGAGAGCCGAGTTCGAATTCCAGTCGAATCCAGTACATTCAATTACGTGCTAATACCTTGGGAAAGGTATGAATCCTCTTCTAGATTTTCCCAGAGGAGTAATGGATATCGGCTTGGATTGAGGAATCGGAGAGCCGAGTTCGAATTCCAGTCGAATCCATTGCATTCACTTACGTGCTAATACCCTTGGGAAAGGTATGAATCCTCTTCTAGATTTTCCCGGGGGAGTAATGGATAGCGGTTCGGATTGAGGAATCGGAGAGCCGAGTTCGAATTCCAGTCGAATCCATTACATTCACTTACGTGCTAATACCCTTGGGAAAGGTATGAATCCTCTTCTAGATTTTCCCGGAGGAGTAATGGATAGTGGCTCGGATTGAGGAATCGGAGAGCCGAGTTCGAATTCCAGTCGAATCCATAACATTCACTTACGTGTTAATATCCTTGGGAAAGGTATGAATCCTCTTCTTCTTCCCCCAGCTATGTGTAAATAGTAGGACAGACGAGGTTCTATGGCCTTGGATGTCAACCGCAGAAAGAAATAGGAATCGACTGGGGAAAAAAATCTGCCTCGTCACTCATGTGTCGAAAGTTACATGATCGCCTACTCATAGCATATAATTGATTGACTGAAGTTTATTATGTATCGTTTGTGTGTATGTGCCTCTCTGCGCATGCGCGTTCACTTTAGACTCACTATTTTGCCTTTCTCTTTTTGTTTTTCCTCTTTTCTTTCGATAGTTACCATTTGTGGTGAATTATAACATTCTCTAAACATTACGGTTTTTGCTTTTTTGTGGATGGGCTATGAGTTTTTATTTCTTTTTTACTTAAATAATTGTTATTAATACTTAAATGTCCGTCTATTTTGCTCGCGGAATAACGTTTTCTCGCACACACATACTTCACACATCTTCTGTCTCTCTGTTTTTGCGTTTTTTTCCTTACTTAAGATGTTTTCTGTGTAAAATTATGGTAGAGAAAGTTTTTTAATGGTTTTGTTCTTATTTTTAATGTCGGTTATTTGCGTGTTTTTGGTGATTGCGCTTATGTAAATGGTAGAAATTTTAAATTATAATATTTATTGTATTTATAAGGTGGTATAAATTTTGCTGGGCGGGCTATAATTGTAGACTAATGCTCAGTGGTCATGATGGTGAAATGCTAATAACAATAATTATGATTATTATGATGGTAGTTTAAATTTAAAAAATTCGTAAACTTAAGGAATCAGCACATATTCTAGGCCACAAAATTCTCCTGAACCGACCAAGCATAGAAATAAATACAATATGGGAACCAGTAATAAGGAGTGCCAGAGAAAAGCAATGATAACTACATAGGTGAAATATGAGCTCTGGTAAAAACATAAATGATAACAAGAAAATTGCAATATGAGCACTGGTAAAAATGGTTGCTGAAGACATTAGGTTTATAATACCCAGAAATTCATGCCCAGATG